>JAMXBB010000003.1:21313536-21562616 GCA_024138015.1 Lumnitzera littorea
CAGTGGTTCGAAGGTAGTCGCGGGAGGAGCAAGGTCTCCATTACACAAGCTTAGGTTTGGTCGTGAGCTGTTGCATTAACGGCAACTCCTCAACCCGGATTAGAGCGGGTGCAATTTCTCTAATCTCACGACGGGCCGGACAACGTCGTGCGATGGCATTTGCTTGCACATATATTGCATCTAATAAGTGATTGAAAACCTTGTTGTGTTTCTGGTATAGTTTTAAATCCTCCGTCCTAACTTACTAAGCTGTGGTTACTCACATCCCTATAGACATCGTGCAGGAACTGGCTAAGAAGCAGCAACAACTACTCTGAAGATAGCAACTGCTGGATCCTGGGAAGTGAAGAAAAATATTGAAGAATAAAACTATATTTTTAAGGTTTAAGTTTTTACTTTAGAACTTTTCATTTTGAATAATGCAACAACTAGGAAATATATTACGGAGAAATATTGTAAACGTTAATTGCATTTTTTTTTTCAGGAAGTGAGGAAATATATATATATATTTCCTCACTTTCTTAGATAAATAATTTATTTAAATTACAAATTGTTTCCTTCAAAGCGGGTTAGTCATGGACGTCTTGTGTAGATCAGGTCTAAGATAGCGATTGTAAGGCCAACTTCTATCTTAGGATAGTTTACACGGCGGGAGCTGTTACGACTCTACCGCTTCGGGGCGTGACAGTGGTCACTCCTACAACACACACAAGCTAATTGTTAAAAGCATACGAGTCATAATCATAGGACCCAAGTTATGTTTTAATCTTCGGCTTCATTTAATCATAAGTGTGCTAGAAAATTATATCAAGCGAACTCCCTATATCTACTAAAATCTTCTTTACCTCAATATTAGCAATTGTCGTATTGATAACAAGTGCATCATTATAGGCCTCCAAACGTCCTTGAAATCTCTTTCTAAAAAACTGATGGAGTTGTTGTAGATACCTAATTTTTACTCCTCTGTAATCCTAATTTTTATTTTTACAAAAAGGGTCTTAATTCAAAAATAAAAAAACAAAAAAAATTAATAAAAGATAAAAATAATAAAAATTTAACAAATAATGAAAATACAAAAAAAATATAATACAAGAAAAAAAATTGCTATTAAAAAGACCTTTTAAGATTTTTAGGAAGTAATTTATATTAGGAGCAAATAGTTTTAGTTTTAGTTTTAGATTAGTACAAATAATTATTTTAGAGAATCGAATAGTTTAATTATAATTTAATTGTACTGAATGTCAAGGCACAGGCTAACGGCTTAATTTGAGGTCTTAGGTTCGAGTCTCAACAGGCACCTATATCTTTATTTTTCTATCTTTGCAAAAGCAAGATGAAAATGGGATTCATATCTATGATCATTTAAATCTAGTTTGGTTTTATTAAATCAGATTTGAATTAAATTTGGATCTAGTTTAATAAATTAATTAGATATAATAAGATATGATTTGGAGTGATATGATTTAGACTATATAAAACACACACACGCAGTAAAAAAAAAAGGGGGAAGAACAGAAAACAGGAGGCCAAAATCCAGCTTGATACAGCAGTCATCTAGTCCTCACAAAACAACATACAGCACATCAACGCAGTACAATACATATCGATCACGGTCACATCCCAATCATCTATTGCACGACCAAGCACAGCTGCCCAAACAGACCCAACGCAGTTGCAACTCCAAACTCCACACAACCGCTACAGTAGCCCATCCACGCTCGACCAGTCCTCACCACACTCGACACACTCCACCAAGTAACCTCCACACTTCGAACCCAACACCATCTACATTATCACAACCATCTCTACAACTAAACAAAATGCACACACTCCATGATTGCAGCGAATGCTTACACCGATCAACAAGCCCCCACGGACGCTTTAATCGCTCATATACACAGCCCCATCCTTACGTACGCAACCACTATCTTTCTTCATTTGTCTCTGACCAAACAAGTAGCTCCAAGCAGCAGCAAGATCAGCACAGCTTCGGTCACACACATACATCTGCAGTTTGCTGTCCACATCTGCATGTCACTGCACAATCCCTGCATGTCACTACACAATCCATGCATGACTGAACACGGCATACTATCCACGCACGCTTGACTCACCCTACTACAGCCACGACTCCGATCAGCATTAATGACTAGTCCCAAATGCCCTTCATCATCCGCAAACACTAATTACTCAACCCTAATCAATAGCTTAACCCGAACGCTATTATACTGCGCAGACAACGCCCTACAACCGTATGCAACAACCATTGACAATTCATCCCCGTGTCAACGGCTTCAATAACATCGAACAGTTCCTTCATCGAGCAGCCCAAATCAGGTTCTGTTTTGAGTTTTTTTTTTTATTATTATATATATTAAATATATTTTATTATATTTAGTTATTTATTTATGTAGGTAATTGTTTAATAGGAATAATATATATGTTTTAGCTTAGGTATTTTGTTTGGTATTAACTCTTTGTTTTTTTTTTTAAGATTTTTCATTTACAAAAAATATTTTTTAGAAATAAAAATCAATAAAATTTTTTAAGACGTTTTAAGGAGTTTATTTTAACATTTAAGAATTAGGACCCTTTAGATTTTTTTAATAAATTAAATTGATAAATACTTAAACCCGATCAGTTTTCAAAATTAAAATAAACCAACACACTAAAGTTTTTGGAAAGAATTACAATCATCTGATCCCGGCTAACGGGTACGTAGGCACCTTCGAAGCGACGATAAAATCTGTAGAAACTTAAGTTCTTTTTTCTTTTGATTTTTATTTATTTATTTTAAATATTATAACTAGAAGAATAATCTTAATTTCGGTAAATAGATAGTAGTACTCGTTAGGGTTTAATAGGTTAGTCTCCGAATTCGGAACACTCTGGTTTTTCATTCAAATTGAAATCAAAGACCAGTAGTCAAATCGTAATTAATTCACCCAATTGGCTACGGTTTCTTTTCTTTTCCCAACTTCGGTCGGGTGGCGACTCCAAAAAATTATTTTCAATAAAAAACCGGAATTTCTCAATTTCTTTAATCGATGATTAATATTAAATGGGTTATGGTTTAGTATTAATCGAAATTGAGAGATTAATTTTTGAATAAAAAGAAAACCAAAAAATCAGGCTCGACAGTTTGACGACTCCACTGGAGATTGTTAGAAGGCTAACCACTAGAAATTACCGAAAATAGGATTATTTTTCTTTAAAAAAATAAATAAAAAGATGAAATAATAAAAATAATAAACAAGAACTTAGGTATGTTATTTATTTGTTTATTTTATTTATTTATTTTTTACTAACATTTTTTTTTATTGTTGCAGTTTATTTAAGAGGGTAATTTTAGGGGGTTTACTTTTATTTTGTTTTTCTACATTATAAATGCATGGTAGATACGGTCAGAACCAGACTGTCTTAAAACCTTAAGAGGGGGGCCATTGTATAAGCTTCAGATGTTGTGGGGTAACCACCTTCTAGGGCCGATCAGGCTACCCCACTCAAGTTCAGATGTGACCATAGAATCGTTGCTTTGAAAAACGTAATGATTGCAGAACTTGAAAACCTTTAAAACCCACCCTTTGCATTACACGAAAACTTTTCTTTCAAAAAAAAATTTGCAAGAACCTATATTGTAGCAGACCTAAATGGATAAAGCTAGTTATGAAGTTGTAGTTGTAATATTTCCTTATAAATAATTTGTAATAATTATATATAAAGTTTAGAATAGGTGATGATTGTAATTTTGATTTTTTCTTTTTTTTTTTTACATAACTATGGCTAGATCAAGTCAAGGGGCTTCCAAACAGGTCCATGTCTACCTACCTCATTGGCCTTAAGAGATACTCTAGATATGATTCCAACTTCTTAGTCCAAATAAGTAAGAATTTATTAGGAAAAAAATTGGGCTCATCTTGCCCCTATGAAAGAGCCCCTATGAATATTACCTAGTTGCAGACCTTAGTACATTTATTAGGGCTCGAATCTATCACTTTTCGTTTGGGCCCATATCAGTTGAGCCCAACCTTTACAGAGTAAATAAATAAAAATAATAAAAAAAAAGAAACAAAACAAAATGAATCACACCTATAAAATAATTTCAAGTAGTTATCGTTTTGCCTTGTATTCTACTAGCTAGAAATATTCATTCTTTTGGATAGATTGACTCCTTAGCCTTTATTATTCGGAATAAATATGATTTAGATTTTTATTTTTATTTAGCCTTTTTTCCTTTAGAATTCCTCATTTGTAAATAGATCCTCAGTAATTGTCACGCCCCGAACAAGAAGAATCATAACAGTCCCGCCGTGTAAACTAATCTAAGATAAAAGCTGACCTCACAGCTACTATCGTAGACGCAATTTACACAAGGCGTACAACTCAACCAACTTGAAACGTCTGTTCTGACATCTGTTAATATCCAAACCTGTGGTAGAGCTTTTACAAAATACTTGTTCTATACAATCTGTTGTTTAGTACCACCACAGTAATTATACAAACATTTCACGTCCAAGGGTAAAGTTTACAATCAGAGTTTATTAAAAACCACAGGTTTTACGATCTATATACAATAAGTTAGAAAACTAGTGGGCTCCCAAGGAATTCCCATTTAGTTTTCCTCAAAACTTAAAGACAAGACAAAAGCTCAGGTTCAGTTAAATTCCTCGATCCTCACTTTCCCACACAACAGCACACTAACCTGGGATCGGTGGTACCGGAACATCTTACCTTCACTCAACACCTGCAAAACAGTCTGTAGGGATGTGAGCACAACTAGCTCAGTAAGTGGGGCGGAGTCAAAAGAGTACTATACAATCACAAATAAGGTTAATAATTATGATGAAATGCAATGCAATCACTCAAATGAAAACATCGCACAGTGTTAACCGGTTCACTGTGAGGTTAGAGAAATTTCATCCGCTCTAACCCAGATTGAGGAGTTTCATCGCGACTCAAGTCAGACCAAACCCGAGCTTGTGCAATGGAGAACACCCCCCTCCCATGACCACCTTCGAACCACGGCCCCCAACCTTGCCGTGACCTCCTCGCCTATCACTTAGTTCGACTAAGGATGAGGAAAGGACCATTTCAGCTATCCTCATCAAAGGAAGTTGATGTTTGGCCTAACACTCTTAATCGTTTCCCCTAATGGGTGATTATGCATGACCAATTACACTTTAGTCGAATAACCGTTAGTGTTAATCAGGGGTGACCAACAAGTTCACACAATACAGAATCCATGCAAATATGCAGAACAACACACCAAGGAGTTGAACTCCTGTCACAACTGAGTATCATTCACATACATAGCATGCGCATAATCATCTAACTACAAACACAACCAGAAGTACTCTTGGGTCCCCGGATACTTTAAATAGTACCCAAACAGCGGTGAAGCTATCATCCCAACTTACTTGTTTAGATGTTCGCTATTGTTGACTTGAATTGTCAACCGTCTTTGGAAGGTCTAAATTACACAAAAGGTCCAAATTTAGTTTTCGTAATAATTACGAAAACATTAGGGTTTAATCTAAAATGGTTATTTATATATATATATTATTTCCATAATATGCAGTCATGTTATTACTATATATCGAATTAAATTATTAATTATTGATATCGTAGATCATATATACTATTACGTATTATATATCGTTTTGATCGTATCGAAACGTACTTTTTATTTATTAATTCACGTTTTGATTCCAGTAAGGTTACCGAAATGTGTATATTTTTTAATATGTTATAGTTATAGGTTAGATTGCTTAAAGTTATCTGTTTTCAACAAAACTAGTGTCATTGAGTTTGTATAGATTTAACGACATGTTTTATGAATCCTGTTCCTAGAGATGAATTTTAACAGGTAATTTGAATTTTTAATACAATTATACATAATTATATAAAAACGATCGTATTATGCGAAATTTACAGATTTAAATTATATTCTATCCAATTTATCCTTATATTATAACAATATAAGTATTATTCAATTCTAATATACCTAAAGTGCATCCCGATCAGAAAATATTAATAATTATAATAAAAATTTCCATTTAATCCAATTTGATCAGCAATCCTATGTATAGATTTTATTTAACTATTTAGTTCATTTTAGTCTATTAATATTACAAATACACCCCGACTTGTAATTTAAGCTATTTTACTTAATAAATTTGTAATAAATAGTTTGGATTACCCAATAATTCCACGAAAATTTCTATGGACTTCTAAAAATATAGGGAATTCAATTATCACTTGGTTTCAAGTTTTCGATCTATTGCCTATATTTTCGTATTGACGATTTTACCCCTAAATTTGATAAATTATCCAATTATAATTCTTTTAGCATCCAATTAATTTCAATCTGACTCAATACCATTATTATTTATTATAGATCAGTACATGTCCATTTCATCAATTAATTTCATAATTTCCTATTAAATTCATAATTTCAGCCTATTTTCGAGCTAATTTCAGGACTAAAAATTCAATAAATATTAAAATTATTCAAATAAAAATTTGGGCTTTGTAGCAATTACCTATATATCATACACATCCTATACAAAAATTTTCAGCTAGAAACAACATCATATAGTACATTTATTTTATAAATATATATTCGAATGAATTACAGATTTCTTAATAAAGTATATTAAATATTACGAATTTTTCAAAAATAAAAATATCACATGAAAGCATGTCTAAAATAACCTAAGTGTAATTTTTTTCATAATTTTCTGGGCAGATTTACTATTTTTTAGAAATTATTGAAAAACAGGGCAAAAATTTGACCTTGGTGTTCTTGGATGCTCCGGCGGCCGGCGGCGGCTGGGCGGTTGTCGGACAGCCGGCGCGGTGGGTGGACCGTGTGAGGTTGGCTGGGTTTCACAGCAGATCTACTCTAAGTTAGGGTTCCACACTTTCACTAATTTTTCTGTTTTTTTCTAAATTTGATTTTTTTTTCCACGATTTTTTCTAATTTTTCTTTCTAATTATTTCTGATTCCAAACTGCTAAAACTCTCATATCTGATGATGTTGGCTTTTTATAGTGCCTCAAAGTCGGTTAAAGGATTTTTTTTTAATTAATTCATATTTTCTTTTCTAATTTCTCTTCTTCTTTTTTTATGCATGAGGTGTCCTAAAGTGATAATTTCACTTTTTGAATCAGCAATGCAATTTCCATTCTCCTGCCACGCCTCCTTCCAGCAATCTCCAATGTTATTTAATTAATTTTTCTTTTTCTTTTATTAAATAATTACTTAAATAGAGATATTATATGTTAGAATTAATTATTTAATTAATATACAAGTTTATACCCTATGTAAATAACATGCGAAATATATAACTTTACTCATATAATTAAGTTTCTAGCATATCTTTTATTTTTAAGATACATTCTAAGGTTAATTTTATGAATTCAACACAATAAATATATAATTACACAATTTTAGGTTAATTTACGAGTATAATTATTATTTATACCGGGTATACTCAAAAAATTACGTGTATTTTTTTATAGTAAATTATACTACATTATCTCATTTTATAGCTTAATTAACTTATCTCTAAGTTCTCGTTGCAATCTAAGTTCAATTTTAGGAGTTCCGAACATTTTAGGACTTTAGTAAATATTCCAATTTCTAAGGGCAAAATTAGGATTTCGGGTCATTATTACTAAAATCTAACTTCACTGTAATATCTCGACTAATTTTTTCATTCTAGTCGCAAAGTTTGGGCTCAATTGGATAAGTTACCCTAAAAGCCCTAAATCTGAGCTCGATTGTCCTAAACTCAATTTTGGGAGCTTATAGTAATGTTGTTCGAGGTTTGTATATAGAATTCTATGAAAGCAATCCTCCGTAATCATCCATTTACAATTCCATCATTTGGGCTCCGTAACATAAAAGCCTCAACTTTTTCTCTCCCCCTTTAAAAAAAAAAACAAAGAAAGAAAGAGAAAAGAAAGAAAAAAGAAGGAAAGGAAAGAAAAGAAAAAGAAAGAAATTTGCTAACGGTTACAAATCCTTATAAGGTTTAAGATAAACACAATTACTTGGCCCATTAAGACAAATAACCTAAACATACCCACTTGGCCTAAGAAAATAACCAACCAAACCCGAGCCCTAGCCCATCAAGATAGTTGAACAAACTCAAGGCTTGAGCCATCAAGTCCAACCATAAACCGAGTCAAAACATAAAGCCATGAAACACTATCCTAAGCTTAATCCCCAATACAAACAAAAAGGGCAATTCATTAGTCCCTTCCACTTCAAAAGTTATCAGTTCCAGCCCATTCGAACTCTAAAGAACCTAACCCAAAATCACATATGGAAGCTTAAGGGCATTAAGACCTATAAGTCTGGGGCATGGGGCATTTAGTCCTTGAAATTTCACAACTGGGGCATGTTCCAAAGAATTGGAGAGTAAGATCAATACCCTAAGGTCAATCAATCCTTATATAAGGAATTAGTAACTCACTTTTAAAAAGTTTTAAATGAAAAGAGTCGAGCTATATCCTATACACTAACCCTTAAACACTTTGAGAGTTAAGAGACATCATGGTGAGGATATTTTGGACTCATTCCTTAAAGGAGGTTCATTTTGAATTTGATACGCAGACCGGAATGAAGTTAGGCATTCATTTTCAAATCCCAAACATAATTATCTTTTGATAACCCCGTTGGACTGATCTAGAGTCCTTTCAAATGTAAACCCTATCAAGAACCACCCCACAGTGGGGCAATTCAGAGGTTAAGGTCATTGATTAGGAGAAAAGGATAAAACTGATTTGTGCTTACCCCAATAATAACAATTCAAGGATAATTTTTATTTTCGATAAATTGTTCCCTTTGAAAAAGAGCTAACATTTTTCCCAATACCCTAAAGGCCACACATACCTTACCTAAGCCAATGCACTCTGAACCTGTAGATTTAGGGCAATGATTCATCTAGAGACAAAAACTTGACAAAAGAAATAGTTATTTTTGGGGAGAGAACAGAAAGAAATAAAAAAAAAAAGAAAAAGAAAAAGAAACTAGGAAAAAGGAAAATGAAGAAATGCCCAAATATTAGGCTTGAGAAAATCCCCAATCAAAGAAGGCTTAAGTTGCTCAAAAAACACAAGACCTTGAATCGCATTCCTAACCAAAAACACAAAACCTCATATTCATTCAGAATCATGTTCTCAACCACAAACCAAAAACTCCATATTCAGTTCAAAATCACACTTTAAATCATGAACATAGACCATTTTTATCCACTCAATTCTCAAACACAAGACCTTCCTACCCACATTACCTCCCTACTCAAAGCTCTTCCAATTTTGAAGAATAATTTATCTAAGATAAAAATTATTTCTAAAACTAGGGCAAGCGCACATCTAGTTTTTTCTTAAAGGTTCTTGACTTATACCCCCTGGGTTGGACAAAAGCACTTCTTTCAAAATAGGCCCTCTCAATTAACTTCTTTTGAAACCATTTGACCAAAAGCCCAATTTACAATACTGAACCCAAAAAGACCTAACAGATAGATCGGAGCATATCACTTACAAATTGGATTATAATTTCTGGAATAGTAATTAAGAGTGAAATCCATACCGAGAGTACATAAGGAAGTCCTCTTCGACTAGATTAATCATGAGTTACTTTTTCCTTACGAAATGAATGTCTAAGGCCTATCCAAGAAGCTCATTGTTTAGGTTATAAACTAGGGTGGATATGAGATACCCTACATGATTATAGCATTTGCCTTTTAAATAGGAATTTGTATCCGTTAGCAAACTTTTAAGGAAAAAGAAGGAAAAAAAGAAAATGAAAAGACATGAAAAGGAGAGAGAGAAAGTGGAGGCTTGTTATAAGTTTTTCCATTCATTTTCCAGTCCATTTCATCCATAGTAGCCAAATTTTCAATTCATGTTATAAACAGTGTTTACCAAATTCCTCATTTGTAAATTTCTCAAATCAAGAGTTTTTTTCAAGTTAGCTATGTTCCTCTGTTTACTTTCAACTCTCAATAAAGCTTAAGCGAGTCTGAAGGGTGCTTACCTTTTATTCGTTTTCTCAAGGATATAGCCAGCTCATAGTGCATTATTCCTATCTATATCTTCTTTAGCGCTTTAGTCAGCTTATGGAGCGATATCTAGATTTATATTCTCATTTAGGGATCTAGCCAGCTCATAGAGCGCAGTCCCAATCTTAAGCTTCTAGCTGACTCCTAAAACAGTCCCACTTTATAATCTCCTAAGGAGCTAGCCAGCTCGTGAGAGTAGACCTAATCCGGAGTTTCACAGGCTCCTAGTTGGCCAACTTACAGAATGTTGCCCAACTTATAATCATTTAGGGACTTAGCAAGCTCATGGAGCGTTATCCTAATTCCAAGTTTCTTCATTCTTTAGGTCTTAGCCAGCTCAAAGGGCACTATAACCGCCTTGGTTAGTCAGCTCATTAGGGCACGATCAAGTTTCTTCATTCTTTAGGTCTTAGCCAGCTTAAAGGACGCTTTGACCGTCTTGGTTAGTCAGCTCATCAGGACATGACCAAGTTTTCCTCATTTTTAGGTCATAGCCAGCTCAAAGGGCGCTTTGACCGCCTTCGTTAGTCAGCTCATTAGGGCACGACCAAGTTCTCATTCTTCAGGTCATAGCCAGCTCAAAGGGCGCTTTGACCACCTTGGTTAGTCAGCTCATCAGGGCACAACCAAGTTTTCTTCATTTTTAGGTTTTAACCAACTCAAAGGGCGCTTTGAGCACCTTAGTTAGTCAGCTCATTAGGGCACAATCAAGTTTTCCTTGTTTTTAGGTCTTAGCCAGCTCAAAGGACGCTCTGACCGCCTTGGTTAGTCAGCTCATCAGGGTACAACCAAGTTTTCCTCATTTTTAAGTCATAGCCAGCTCAAAGGGCGCTTTGACCGCCTTGGTTAGTCAGCTCATTAGGGCACGATCAAGTTGTCCTCATTTTTAGGTCATAGCCAGCTCAAAGAGTACTTGGACCACCTTGGTTAGTCAGCTCATTATGGCACAACCAAGTTTTCATTCTTCAGGTCTTAGCCAACTCAAAGGGCGCTTTGACCGCCTTGGTTAGTCAGCTCATTAGGGCACGATCAAGTTGTCCTCATTTTTAGGTCATAGCCAGCTCAAAGAGTACTTGGACCACCTTGGTTAGTCAGCTCATTAGGGCACAACCAAGTTTTCATTTTTCAGGTCTTAGCCAGCTCAAAGGGCGCTTTGAACGCCTTAGTTAGTCAGCTCATTAGAGCACGACGAAGTTTTCCTCATTTTTAGGTCATAGCCAGCTCAAAGAGTACTTTGATCACCTTGGTTAGTCAACTCATCAGGGCATAACCAATTTTTCCTTGTTTTTAGGTCTTAGCCAGCTCAAAGGGCGCTTTGACCGCCTTGATTTGTCAGCTCATTAGGGTATGACTAAGTTTTCCTTTATTTTTAGGTATTAACCAGCTCAAAGTGCGCTTTGACCGTCTTGGTTAGTCAACCCATTAGGGTACGACTAAGTTTTCCTTCATGTTTTTAGGTCTTAGCCAGCTCAAAGGGCGCTTTGACTACCTTGGTTAGTCAGCTCATTAGGGCATATCCAATTTCCTTCATTTTTTAAGTCTTAACCAGCTCAAGGGGTACTTTAACCACCTTCGTTAGTCAGCTCATTAGGACATGACCAAGTTCTCATTATTCTTTTTAGGGATTCTTATCAGCCCACAAAGGAGCTACCCCTCGCTATTCTTCACTTCAAACTAACCTTCGTCAAGTATCTTAACGTTCTTTAGGATAGAGTTGGCTCGAGGCAAAAATGGTGTCTCTTTTGTCTTTGTGGTAAAGTTTTGCTCAAACTTCACTACAAAGAGGGGCAACTGTAGACACCTAATTTTTACCCATCTGTAGTTCTAATTTTTATTTTAACAAAAAGTGTCATAATTCAAAAATAAAAATAACAGAAAAATTAATAAAAGATAAAAATAATAAAAATTTAACAAATAATGAAAATACAAAAGAAAAATAATACAAGAAAAAAAATTATTATTATAAAGAACTTTTAAGATTTTTAGGAAGTAATTTATATTAGAAATAAATAGTTTTAGTTTTAGTTTAGTTTTAGATTAATACAAATAATTATTTTAGGGAATCGGGTAGTTTAAGTATAATTTAATTGTACTAAATGTCAAAGTGCAGGCCAACGGCCTAACGGATAAGTATCGGAGTATTTGGGTTAGATTTAATTTGAAGTATTGGGTTCGAGTCTCAGCAAGCACCTATGTCTTTATTTTTCTATCTTTGCAAAAGTAAGATGAAAATGGGATTCATATCTAAGATCATTTGAATCTAGTTTGGTTTTATTAAATCAGATTTGAATTAAATTTGGATCTAGTTTAATAAATTAATTAGATATGATAAGATATGATTTGGAGTGATATGATTTAGACTATATAAAACACACATACGCAGTAAAAAAAGGGGGGGGGGGAAGAACAGAAAACAGGAAGCCGAACTCCAGCTTAATACAGCAGTCATCCAGTCCTCATAAAACAACATAAACAACATACAGCACATCAATGCAGTACAGCACACGCCGATCACGGTCACTTCCCAATTGCACGACCAAGCACAGCTGCCCAAACAGACCCAACACAATTGCAACTCCAAACTCCACGCTCGACCAGTCCTCACCACACTTGACACACTCCACCAAGTATCCTCTACACTTCGAACCCAACACCATCTGCACTATCACAACCATCTCTACAACCAAACAAAATGCACACACTCCATGATTGCAGTGAATCCTTACACTGATCAACAAGCCCCCACGGACGCTTTAATCGCTCATGTATACAGCCCCATCCTTACGTGCGCAACCACTATCTTTCCTCATTTGTCTTTGACTAGACGAGTAGCTCCAAGCAACAGCAAGATCAGCACAGCTTCGGTTACACACATACATCTACAGTTCACTGTCCACATCCGCATGTTACTGCACAGTCCACGCATGACTGAACTCGGCATACTATCCATGTACGCCTGACTTACCCTATTGTAGCCACGACTCCAATCCGCACTAATGACTAGTCCCCAATGCCCTTCATCATCTGCAAACACTAATTACTTAACCCCAGTCAATAGCTTAACCCGAACGCTGCTACACTGCACGGACAACGCTCCACAACCGTATGCAACAGCCATTGACAATTCATCCCCGTATCAACGGCTTCAACAACATCGAACAATTCCTTTACTGAGCAACCCAAATCAGGTTCTATTTTGAGTTTTTCTTTTATTATTATTATTATATATATTAAATATATTTTATTATATTTAGTTTTTTATTTATGTAGGTAGTTGTTTAATAGGAATAATATATATGTTTTAGCTTAGGTATTTTGTTTGGCATTAACTCTTTGTTTTTTTTAGGAGTTTTCATTTACAAAAAACATTTTTTAGAAATAAAAATCAATAAAATTTTTTAGAACGTTTTAAGGAGTTTATTTTAACATTCAAGAATTAAGATCCTTTAGATTTTTTTTAATAAATTAAATTGATAAATACTTAAACTCAATTAGTTTTCAAAATTAAAATAAATCAATACGCTAAAGTTTTTGGAAAAAACTACGATCGTCTGATCCCGACTAACGAGTACGTAGGCACCTTCAAAGCAACGATAAAATCTATACAAACTTAAGTTCTTTTTTCTTTTGATTCTTATTTATTTATTTTAAATATTATAACTAGAAGAATAATCCTAATTTCGGTAAATAGATAATGGTACTCATTAGGGTTTAATAGGTTAACCCTCGAACTTGGAACACTCTGGTTTTTTATTCAAATTGAAATCAAAGACTGGTAGCCAAATTGTAATTAATCTACCCAATTGGTTACGATTTCTTTTCTTTTCCCGACTTCGGTCGGGTGGCGACTCTAGAAAATTATTTTCAATAAAAAATTGGAATTTCTCAATTTCTTTAGTTAAGGATTAATATTAAATAGGTTATGGTTTAGTATTAATCGGAATTGGGAAATTAATTTTTAAATAAAAAGAAAACCGAAAAATCAAGCTCGACAATTGTCAACTGTTAATTTTTTGCCTTATACATTAAAAACATGATTGAAGGCATTAGTTGAGCTCGAAGAGTAAGTCTTACCTAGATTGGAAAGACCACTTATTATAGTTTTAATAATACCATTAGACACTCTATTTTCATTATTACCATTTTGATGAGCATCCTTATTGTCTTAAACAAGTTGCTCTTCTCATTCTTGATTGGTTCTCCTCCTTTGGGTTAGTCTCTCAATGTTATCCGCATTACGTGCTAGATACTTCTTCATGTAACCTTTTTGAATAACATCTTCGATCACATTCTTCAACTACATACATACGTCAATATTGTGACCCTTATCTTAATGGAAATCACAATACTTTTAAGAATTCCTCCTAAAAGGATTCCCCTTCATCCTTTTTGGCCATTTCAAGACTCTTTAGTTTCAAACTTCCATCAAAATGTCAGAAATCGATCGGTTAAGGGGAGTATGGGTAGAGAAAGTTAAATCATGGCCTTTTCCTATCACCTATACCCTTAATTGAAAATCTAACATCATTGCCCTTAAGTCGATCTTTTATGGTTAAGCAATTCCTATCACTTTTTAGGTTGGATCTACTTTGGTCAACTTACACTTAGCTTCAGTATTATTTTCCTACTTGATATAAGACGTTGCTTTGGCTTTGAATTTTGCAAACTTCATAGGCTTAATCTTGGCCAAAGATTTGAAAATTTCTCTGTGTAGCTTTACACCATCTATTACTGCATTAAGTGCCACGCTCATATCAAGCTCTAAAATCTACACCATCTTAACCATGAACAAAGCTAAGTATTCTTGGGTACTTTCATCAAGCTTTTGCTTGATTGTATTAAGGACTAAAGAGTCCTTTACTGGTAGCTTGCTAACAAGGAAGTGTTGTAGAAATGCTTCTAGTAATTCATCAAAGTAAGTGATCATATTTGGCTTTAGATGTTTAAACTACGTACTTGTAACATTTCTTAACGTTGGTGGGAATGCCTGACAAGCAACTACATCACTAAGGTCATACAACATAGCCTAGATGCGATAATATTGGTCTTCCATATCCTTTATGTCATCTTATGTTTCAAACTATGGGAGTTTGATATGAAGAGGAATAACTTCCTCTAGGATTTCTTAGACAAAAGGGCTTTTCCTTAGGACGAACTATTTACTCGTAGAAGTAAAAGCACTAACATACAATGGACCCGCTTGATGTGCTTGCTATAGAGCCTTTCCCTTATCAACTCTTTTCAAAGCCAGAGTTTGAACTTCTTGCACTCTAGCCTACTTGGTTTGCTATTTGGGGAACTGAATGGAATTATCTAAATTTTCTCCACTATTGTATCTCTATAAGTCATTCTGATGAAGCAACATACTAGCACCTACCAGATTTAAGATTTCATCATTCTTTTACTCACGATGTTGTTTTTCTCTAGTTAGATTGGTGCAAAGTTACTCCAACCTAGCCAACCGATAATCATTTGAATGGTGTCTCCCACTCCCCCTCAAAAGATGGTAAGAAACAATGGCACCACCAACACTTTTAGTTAAACATGTTTTGGCTACCATGTTTAGAATTCAAGCACAGACAACGCCAAAGTGTTGTCATCAAAATTTGGGTAAGCATTTAGGAATCTACAAATAAGGCAAGAATTAGGCTTTGGGGGAACTTGGGCTAGTTCGGCGTAACCACTTCAATACTTAAATTAGAGAAGTGTCTAAGAGAAAGTGTTTATGAATATAAAGTCAATTGTTTAGAGGACATAGAGGGATCTTATAGTGGTTGTGTTCTAATATTTATAGGCCTTTGTCTAATAATTATATTGGCTAGCAATTAAACTGCTAGTGATACATAGCATTCCCTGTTTTGGCTATGTACGAATCGTAGAGGGAAGTGAACGGATGGACAGTTATTGTATGAGTAACCTTTAAACCGTTTGTGCCTATGTTCAAATATTTGAGTTTAGGCCTTTAATAACACTAATTGAAGAGTAGGCATTGAGCTGTGAACACTACAAGGTCGACAACTCGATTACCAACTAAGTGGTGGTGATCGAGTGTTTGGCTATAATGGGAGTTAACCAAAGGCATGACTTCATGGACAAATTTCAAATCACTTAATATAGGTTGGCACATAGTCGAGTGCCTAGAAGGGATGAAAATCCATGATTAACACCAACCACATTCTTATACCTTGTGAACTCATCTAAAGATCTATAGTGTTCTTTAAGACATGATTGAAACTGGCCCAACAATCTTAGAGAATTCCTCAATAAACATGTTAGATAAACTAATGCAATTTTATTGGCAAGAAGATCAATCTCTCAACCGAATGATTCAGATTTGAGTCCTTCCACCTCCAAAGTCGCACCATGTATAATAGTTGGCAAAAGAGAAAAAAAAAAACACCTAATGCATTATTATTAAAATACTTTAACAAATCATATTTTTGTAGAAAATTTAGAGACTAAATGAAATACTTTAGAATTAAAAACTTTTTCGGGTTGGATAAGCTATCAGGGATTGAAATTTTTACAAAAACCAAATGGATTCTGTAAGATTTTAAAATTTTTTTTCCAAAATATGTTCCAAATTATATAGGAAAACACTAATCCGATAACTATTGAGTTTGGTTGAGTAGGATGCTACCAGACTAGACCCAATCTCCGTACATTTTATCTCTAATGTTAATAGTTTTGAGGAAATATGGTTGTAATTTACTATTTAATATAATAAAACCTACTTCTTTTCCCATAAAATATATATATATATATATAATTTCAAGATTCAAAAAACATGGTAAAGAAACAAAAAAACTATTAGTTTTATGAAAATGAATGTTTTGGCTAAAGAAAATATGTAAAATCTCAAGATAGGGTTTTAATATATGTGGGATATAGTCTATAATATTAAAGTGAAAATCTCATTTTTGTGTCTTATCTATATATTTTAGTTAAACTAATAGAGAATTTATACGAGGATTACGTTGAATAACTGCTCTACCCACTACTTTATATCTAATTCTTCATCCCTCAAAGACCAATAACGACCGCATCCCTTACCTCCATATCTCCATACTCGTTATTTCTACTTACTGATTTTTTTTTCTTATATATATTAGTATGATAGTTGCACATCCATGGAAGATGCGGTAACCATCAGTTTAGATAAAGTTCAAATGCTGACCATGGTGTTAAATAAATAATTATGTGTTCTGGATACATCCCTTGGTACTATTGACAATACACAAGTCAGATGTTTTCTCGTAAATATATATATATATATATATATATTTTCCCCCACAACTTTCATGTGATCCTCAAACAATATTATCCTATGTCCCAGGACGCTTTTTCTAAGAAAAATGGTATAACATTGGTACCCTTTTTCTACTGTTTAATGTAGGCGTGGAAGGTATCATTGGGATTCAAACCATGTTATATATGCATGTCTGATAGAATTATTAAAAGTCGTAGGGATGCGCATGTCACGGGCGGATTCCGTCGCTCGACCCCGTGCGGCACTTAGCGTTCCTGACCTCACTAAGGAAGGCTAAGTCAGCCTATAACACACTCACAATGTTAGAGAGAGAAAGTAGAGAGAGAAACTCTGATAGTATATTGTATTCACTCAAATCCCTTTTTTCTTACATCTGAGGGGAATACCCCTATATATACAGAAAGCCTTTACAATCTAATGGTTAAGATCAATTCGATCTAATGGTTACAATTGATTCCCAACTACTACCTTTACCTACCTCCACCTACTACTATACAAGATTCTGGACTCTTCTGGAACCTTCTAGAGCTTTTCATCATCTATAAGCTTTTAGTGGGCTTGGGCTTTCGTCTTTGGGCCTTAGGAACCTCTTAAGAAAGGCCCACTTCGGGAGGTCCGTAACATTCTCCCCCGCTCAATCCGGCGACGCCCTCGTCGCTCCTTCATCGTAGAATTGTCGAATCTTGTTTATAAATTGCCACAGTGTTTCGGCTAGTACCCAACTGGCCTTACTCTTTGGTCTTCCCTTCCATCTTACCATATACTCATATCTGGAAGTTTGTCCACGTCTTTTCACATGCCTATCATCTACGATCCCTTCCACTTCCTTATCAAATGAATCCCGTACTCCTATTGGGGCCCTTTGTGATATGGCTCTTATAGGGTCTTCCTCATCTTTGTGGAATGGTTCTAGCATGCTCATATGGAAAACCGGGTGGGATTTCAGTTTGGATGGAAGTTCCAACTTGTAAGATACTCGCCCCACTCGTTTCACAATTGAGAATGAACCCTCGTAGCAAGTCATTAAACCTTTATGTAGTTGTCCCTTCGCACATTGTATCAAATGTAACTTAACAAGCACTTGGTCACTTACCTGATATTCCATCGACCTCCCCTTCTTGTCTGCCATCTTCTTCATTCCCTTGATAGCTCGGCCTAAGTATGTCCGAGCTAAGTCATGATTTTCCCGCCATTCCCTTGCAAATTTATAGGCAGGAGGGCTGGACCTCGTATATCCTATTGCCACTGTATGAAGAGTTAAGGGTTGCCTTCCTAGGACGATCTCGAAAGGACTCTGTTCGATGGACTCATTCTTCTGTAGATTGAAAGAAAGCTGTATGACCTCCAATAACTTAGACCAGCCCCACTGACTTATACTTACAAGGTGCCTCCAAACTTGAAGGCAATATACTACAGCTATCTTTTCCTTCTCATCTCCTGGGTATCGCCTCTCTGTATTGTTCAACGTTCGCTTCTTAAATGCCATTGGATGGTTTTCCTGCATCAAAACCTCACTAATGGCATAATCACCATCATCCATGCTTACTTCAAATACTTCACCAAAATTAGAGGGCGTAAGAACTCGCTCTTTAATGACTGCTTCCTTCAGGGTATTGAATGCCTTCTGTCGATCTTCCTTCCATACCCATAAGACATCTTTCTTGAGTAAATCCATTAAGGAGGTAACCATTCGAGAGTATCCACATATGAAATTTTTGTAATAACTTACTAAGCCAAGAAATGCCTTCAATTCGGTAGGCTTAGTAGGTTCTTTCCATTCTCGAATGGCCTGTATCTTCTCTTCGTCCATTTTGATCTTCCCCTTTCCTACTACATGCCCTAAAAGGGTCACTTCTTTCTTTGCAAAGGTACAGTTTTCCAGCTTTACATATGACTCGTTTTCCCTCAAGGCTAAGCAATTTATATGAAGATGCTCTAAGGGCTTTTCCATAGGCTTGCTATAATTCATGCTGTCATCCAAGTAAACCTTAACAAAATGATCCAAGAATGGTGCTAATACCCTATTCATAAGACTACAAAAAGTAGCTGGGGCGTTTATGAGCCCCATTGGCATAACAAGAACCTTAAATGCACCATACCTTGTAACGTAAGTGTTTTTGGACTCATCTCCATATCTCAGTTGTAGCTCCAATTTTGAAAAGTATCTTGCCTCTCCCCTTCGATCGAATAAGTCTAATACTAAAGGAATAGGATACTTATTCTTCTTAGTGACCTTATCTAAGGCCCTATAGTCAATATACACCTGGAGGGGCCTATTGTGTTTCTTCTGAAAGAGAACTGAAACTCTAAAAGGTGCTTTTGACGGTTGGAAGAATCCAGCTTCCAACAACTCCTTCAATTGCCACCTCAATTCTTTTAATTCTTTTGGGGGCATGCAATAAGGAACAGTAGCAAGGGCCTTTGTACCTGGTTTTAGCTCAATCGCATGATCCTCTTCCCTTCTTTGTGATAGCTTCTTTGGCAACTCTTTAAGCATGATGTCTTTGAATTCTTCTAGCAACTCCCCCACTTGATGTGGAATTACCTCTTGACCCCCTGTCTCTTCTTCCCCCTTTAATGTAGTTAGGTACGTAGCTTCATTCTTCTTTAAATCCTTCGCTAGTTGCATAGCAAAAAGGAATTTTGTGGCTTGACCAGCTTTCCTCGTAACGGGCACCACACATTGAGAGTTGGTCTCGAGAATGCATATACAGTTTGCACGAGGAACAATAAGTGCATCTATACGATCTAAGAATTCCATCCCAATCACAAATTCGAAGTCATCCATAGGTACTACTTCGATGGTTTCCTTCCCTTTCCACCCTCCCATATGGAGCTCTATCTCCCTGGCGACTCCAGTAGTAAGGACTTCCTTTGAGTTTACCGTCTTGAGCCATGTCTTGGTTTTCTCCACCTCTATTCCAATCTTTCTTGCTGCTACATCGGAGATGAACAGATGAGATGCCCCTGTATCAATAAGGGCATTTAACTTCTTGCCAGCAACTATTACCTCAGTGTACATCAACCCCTTTCGCTTCTCCTGCATTTTCATAGCACTAAGTAGTCGTACCGAACCCAGTTTGGCCTCATCCTCTTCACTAGAGCTTTCACCTGCCATAATTGCTGCCAACCGCTCTTTCTTTGGGCATTCCCTAGCATAATGGGGCCCATTGCAAAAATAGCACTTCAATTCTCGAGGCTTCCATCGTTCCCCATCTTTTCCTTCACGAGTCCTTCCCCGATCATTATTCCGCTCTTCCATCTTAGGCTTCCCTCTTAAGGAACTCCCATTCCTTTCCTTCTCAACTCCCCCCTTCCACCTTCCTATTGGGATCTTATGTTCTGTCTTCTTGAACTCCGTTAGGCCTTCAGCAACTGCTATAGCCTTAGAGATGTCTTCTATTCCCCTTCGATCTAGCTCTAACTTTGCCCAAGGTTCCAGACCATCTAAAAACATCACTAGAGCATCATCCTGGTTAAGGTCTGGGATCTCCAACATTAGTTCTGAGAATTCCTTCACATATTGCTTGATGTCACCCCTATGAGTTAGGTGACGCAACTTCACCTTCGCTTCTTTAGCAGCATTTTGGGGAGAGAACTGCCCCTTGATCTCATGTACAAAGCTAGCCCAAGTATTGATTTCGTTTGCCCTCCTACGCCACCATACCATAGCAGAATCTTTCAAATACATAGCAGCAGTACGTACCTTTTCGAGGTCATCCAGGATTCTTACAGCATTGAAATATTGTTCCATTCCCCAAAGGAAGTTGTCTACCTCCCGGGCGGATCGTATCCCATTGAAAGGTTCGGGCTTGGGGACATCGATCCTATGAGCAGACTGGATGGTCACTCCACTTACCATTACCGCCCGACATGCTGCTAGTTGGTTCTTAAGTTCTTCAATCTCCTGGCGCATGGCCGCCATTATAGCATCCATCTTGGCTTCATAACCTTCCTCCTTAGTTTCCAAAGCAATGACTCGAGCTTGGAGTACTTCATTCTTTCCCTCAATCATCTCGTCACGCTGCTTGAGCTCATCAATGGCTTGATTCAATGCTCCTTGCAACTTGCCTTGAAGTTCTTCCTCCATCTCTTCAAGGTTGCCCTGTGATTCATCAAATTGTTCCTTCGCTTCAGCAATGCTCAACTCCGCTCTATCCATCCTATTAAGGAGGGAGTTCAGCAAGTCCCGGGACCTAGTCCTTTGCCTGGTAACACGGCGATCATCATGGTCAGCCAACTCATTGACCATTGAAGTGTTGTTGTCTCCTCTGGATGACATTTTCTCCACAAACAGCTTCTTTTTCAGGCTCTGATACCACTTGTCACGGGCGGATTCCGTCGCTCGACCCCGTGCGGCACTTAGCGTTCCTGACCTCACTAAGGAAGGCTAAGTCAGCCTATAATACACTCACAATGTTAGAGAGAGAAAGTAGAGAGAGAAACTCTGATAGTATATTGTATTCACTCAAATCCCTTTTTTCTTACATCTGAGGGGAATACCCCTATATATACAGAAAGCCTTTACAATCTAATGGTTAAGATCAATTCGATCTAATGGTTACAATTGATTCCCAACTACTACCTTTACCTACCTCCACCTACTACTATACAAGATTCTGGACTCTTCTGGAACCTTCTAGAGCTTTTCATCATCTATAAGCTTTTAGTGGGCTTGGGCTTTCGTCTTTGGGCCTTAGGAACCTCTTAAGAAAGGCCCACTTCGGGAGGTCCGTAACACGCACTCGGTGGACAAACCAATGAACTTGGGACGAGTAAAAGGTTTAAAGCCGCCGCAAGTGCAAAGACAGGTCGAGTTATATAAGGTGCATGATCCAATAAGATACCATAAAAACTCAATAAGATATTTCTATCTAGCATATGAAACAGATTTTAGGAAAGCTCTTAATTATCTTATATGGTTGGAGTTGGATATTTTGATTTATGTTTTTTTTTTTTAATTATATACTAACAAACAATACATCCATATTATAAGTGTTTAAAAATAAAAAACTGTTTGCATAAAATGTACTTAAACTAAAGACTATGGATTAGTTTTGAGATTTTAATAAAATGTTTATATAACAAAAACAGATATTAATATTGGTATCAGATTTATTACACCAATAAAATGGATGATAAAAATGACAAATAGAAGAAAAACTGAGTAAGTAAATGTGTAATATTGAAATAACTGTTCTTTTATACAAAAACTTGCCCAAAAAAGAGGAGAGAGAGACTAACGTGGGAGTGGAGAGATAAATTAAACTTGCCTCAAAAGAAGAGGAGAGAGTGTTCAATAAGGGAGAAAAATTAGAGAGTTGGTCCCACTTACTCATGTTATAAATATAATTTTAGTGTAGATATTTTCATTAAATAATATTAGATTGAGATTAAATATATAATTTCTAGGAAGGCAATTACTTAACCCTGTGTCTTAAATAATATATATATATATATATAAAGCAATTGATTAAAGAGTCCACACAACATTGCACATAAATGGTTAAATAATGATCACAATTTATTTTTCTTAAAGAAAAAATGTAAACATGATCTACTATTTATGTCTTATCATAAAACCACGTTAAAAATCATTTAAATAATATAAGATTTCGAAAATGAATGACTCCTTATTTATGATTTGTTGAATATTTAACAAGAAAGAAATACAAAATCTCTCTCTCTCTCTCCCTCTTCACATAGAAAATGACTTAAAATGAGGTCCTAAATAGCATCCAATTTAGAAATTATTTGAACAATTTGCAATAATTTGCTACAATACATTATAAAATGCAAGAGCTTCCAAAATTAAACCAAACTACTTAAAGCCTAACACAATATTGCGATATTTATTTTAAAATATTTTTGTTATTGAAAATAATAAATCTAAATGAAAAATTATTGTAGTCATGTTAATAATGTATATTCATCTTTGAAAGATTGCTTTGAACACTATTATTTGACTATATAAATGTTTCTATATATTGTCATTGATATGGCTATTGATGATTGTATAATAATCCTTTGAGTTATGAGAATGTAACATCATGTATTAAAAGTTACATTATTTTATAAATTTTATTAAGCTCACAACTTTTCTACAAATACCATTTGCATAAAGGATATGTCATGTAAGCAATGAAAATGCATAGTTGACCAATATATATATTGATAATGAAAAGATATAGATAATAAAAACTCCTTAGGAAAAGAATTGATGTGTAAATAAAGGGATAAATGAAGATTAGTGTTTTATATAAACCTACTACTTACATTACACCCCAGATATGTCAGTAACGTGATAAGCTGCCATATGTAACATCTATATGATACACACTAAGGCTATCTACTTTAAGTGTGTTTCTATCTATTTTTAGATTCTTGAAAACAATTGCTTAGGCTCTGACAAATTACTAAGTGTCAATATTTTTTGGAAAGTACAACATAATGTCGTCTATAATTTGGATAAATGTAGAGAAACCTATTAAATATCACCATCATATATATATATATATATTCAAATCTTGAGTGGCAACTCCAAAACATCATGAAGGCTCAAACACTAAAACCTACCATAGCCCCTCAGATAAGGCATCTAAAACATAGTAAGAAGAGTTAAGCATCATTTAATTACAATGATACAATATCATTAAGTTCCATGCCATTATACTAGAAGTCATAATAATATAATCTAAGCATCTCAATCACCCAAACCATCATCCATCTCATTTCCTCCGAACAAGTCATAGTACATATCAAGTAAGGGGTTGTAAAGAAACTCAACAATAATATCAACATTTAATAAGCTTGAAAAAGAAATAAAGAATGAGTCTCACAAAAACTTAGAACAACAGCAACTTAAGCACATACTGCATGTTATACGAGCCTATTCTAATACAACAGGAAACTCATCATTTATGTTATAAGGCAAGAAGTAAATAACTAAAATAGGAGTACTCATAACTCTGGACAACATGGTGGAGAATAAAGGGATCCTATGCCATTTAGGATATTGAGTATTACGAGGAGCAAATCTAAACCCTACATAGAAGATCCTAAGAATAGTCTTGTATAAAGGATCCTACTATTTACTACAACCATAGAAGCCTCCTATTGACTACTGCCAAGCCACTAAGGTGGCATGAGTCACATTATTGTATCCTTTGAAGTTATGCCCATGACATAACGTAGTATAAGGGTGTCATTACACTAGACAAAATGAACACATACAAGCAACATACAATTACTTAAGTCAAGTTTATGTATTAGTCTAATTAATTCTATCCTATGTTTCTAACAAGTAGTAGCCGTGATCACTACGAACCTAATAAGCAAGTCTTATGTACTAAAAAAATTAGATTTGTTATATTCTTGCTTGGAAACTAGTTCTATAAGCAAGATGTATTAGAATTCTATCATTGATATCGTCTACTCATAAATTATTAGTTTATGTTTAAATTCTTCTTAGGTTGCCTTATGTTAACTAAGGTCCATTTCAAGAATAGGCCTTAAAGAAATGAGTGGGCCTAATTTCATTTCAAGGAAAACTAAGACTATAACACTTATTTATTTCAGTTATTATACATTATCTATCAATTTTAGGGGTTCATGTTAGTTAGAGTCCATTTAGGATATGGGTCCTTAAGGAGGTGATATACTCCAAAAATTAAAGATACACGAAAGGTATTATGTACCTACAAGTCTTAGACGACCTAATAAGTGCTTGATATGACTCATGAATCACTCATTAGACTCACTCGCCACCACTCTTGCAAAGGGAGTATATAAGAGCTAAAGGTAGAAGATAATTATGCAAAAGGAATTTTATATTCAATAATAAGTTGATGTCTATGTGATACATCATGTGGCCTTCATATGCTTAGCTAGTAAGGTTACAATATAATGGGGAAAAAGACAAATGAAAAGAGAAACCTTAAAACATATGATTAAATATTTACGTATGAAAATCGTTCTTGCATTCTATGCAATAGATACATGTCATCTAAGCATAGGGCACTCTAACAAAGAGAGATTATGAATATCTTGATTTGTTTTTAGGCAGAATTGAGGCTTAATTCTTCAATCAGCTCAGCAGCTTGGATGAACAGCTCAAAAATGGAGAGAGAGTTGAAACTAGGTTAGCTGGATGGATAGTTTGGCCCAATCTCTAACTAACTTAACATTCGGGAAGGCTATAACAAAGCTAACCTCCACAAATCATCGGACTTGCCAAAGGTTAGGTCAGGAATTGTACTTTCTTTGATCAATATTTTGTACTCAACTCAATTAAAGTGCAACAAACCTCAAACTAAGTAGGAATCCTCATATCATATTGGTTCTTGAGCTAAGAACCATCAAGTAACCCTTGCAATCCCCTAGCTTAGCTTCTTAGATAAGTCTAAGGACTTAATTCCTATTATCTTCCTTAAGGTTAGGAAGATTTGACCTCAAATCTATAGGCTCTCCTTCAAGCTCTTTTACTTCTTCTTCAACTCGGTAGGGTATCAAGTCAAATACATTAAAGGTGGAGGAGAAACCATACTCTTTCGGCAACTTGATCTGGTAAGCATCGTAGTTGATCTTCCTTAGGATCTTGAATAGACCACCAACTCCTAGAAATAGTTTATTCTTCCTAAGGTGTGGAAATCTATCCTTGTTAAGGTGGATCCAAACTAAGTTACTTGGATTGAAGTATATAGCTTATTGGCCTTAGCTACCGATCTATTGTTGCTGCTCATTAAACATGGCAATCTACTCTTTTACCCTCTAATGTAGCTTATGCAGCTCTTGAGCTTGGCTGACTCTGGACAAGCTCTCTTAGGTTGTTATTAGGGTTCGAACCAACTTGAAGGGGATGGTTAGGTTAAAACCATAAACGACTAGGTCTTCCCAATAATATTGTAGATAGTTCAAATGTATGCAAACTCCACAATAGGCAAGCATAAGTCCCAATCTCTTAAGTTCTTTCCTATAATAGCTTAAGTAGTACACCAAGTGTCCTATCCACCACCTCGGTTTGTCCGTCAGTTCAGAGGTAGCTATTGGAGCTAAACACAAGCTTTGTACCATGTCTTTTCTAAAGTGTCCTCTAAAAGAAACTCAGGAACTTTGCATCCCCATCTGGAATTGTAGACCTCAAGACTCCATGAAGCTGAACTACTTCCTACAAGGAAAGATCATCAATATATAAAGTATCATCAAACTAGTGGCACAATATGAAGTGTACCATCTTGCTAAAACGGTCCATGACCACAAGAAAGGAATCCTATCCTCGGGATGTCCTAGGTAACCCTAAGACAAAGTACATGGTGAGGTCATCCTAAGGGTTAGTCGGAATGGGCAAAGGCATGTACTCTTCATGTGATTCCCTTCTTTGGATTTATTCATTTGCAAGTTTCACAACTTCCCACTATCTTGTGGATGTCCTTAGCTATCCTCAATCAATAAAGGTTCTCCTTTAGCAGCTTGACAGTTTTTGTCTCATAAAATGCCTGGACAAGCCTCCGTTATGAGTTTCTAGCACCAGTAATTCTCTAACGGAACAACTCAAGATGTCAAGCAATCCTTCCCTAAGCAAGTACTCATCTTTCACATAATAGCCTTCTATAGCAACCTTGTTCTTGCACCTTTCAATGATTGAACCAAACTGAAGGTCCTAAGCACATTAGTTGGTAAAAAGAGAGAACACAAACAACTTTGTTTAGAGGGTAGTGAGCAAAGTATGATGTTGAGAGAGGGCATCAGCTACTACATTATCACTTCCCTTCTTATGCTTAATGACATAAGAGAATCCCTCCATAAACATTAGTCAATCCGCTTGCTTCCTCAAGAGCTTATTTTAGCTACTAAGGTGCTTTAAGAATTTATGGTCCTATAGATTACAAACTCTCTTGACAATAAGTAATATTGCCAAACTACAAGAACTCTTAATAGAGAGTAAAGCTCATTCTCATACACTAAATAGTTCAAGTCGACGCCGCTTAGCTTTCTACTATGATAAATCATAAGTCAAATTTCTTGCATTAGGACGGCATCAATTCTAATGCCTAAGGCATCAAACTCTAACTCAAAGGGTTTCTTAAAATATGCTAGGCCAATACATTGGCTAAGGTAAACTTCTCCTTCATCTCTTAGAAGCTCTTTTTAGCTTGCTCATTCCATTAGAATATATTCCCTTCCTTAGTTAGTTCAGTCAATGGGGGGGCATTATATTGCTGAAGTTCCTGATAAACCACCTATAAAATGAGGCAAGTTAATACGATTTGCACCAAGAGTAGACAAAGGCAATCGTATTAGGATAGGTCCAAGCTTATCGAAAGCTTAAAATGGAAGTAGGAATGCACAACAAGGAAAGTAATTAAGCAAAAAATCGTGATAAGCTCCGAGGATATGACACACCATGAAACTATCAAGGACTTACGAATCAACTCAATTTGATGCATGAGATGATCCAACGAGGGTACTTATCACCTAGTCTTATTTAAGGGTTAGGATAAGAGTAAAGCAAGCAAAAGAGAATGCCCATGGAAAGCGATAATGTTGAATATTCAATATCTAATGTATGTATCTTGCAACTACATATTGCAAAGGGTATTTATACCCAAAATATTAGGGCAACTACTATAAATGGAAATGACTAAAAAGGTAAAGTTCTAAATAAGTTATGTATAAAGAATAAAAGGGTATAAAGGAAAATGTATGGAAACATCTAGTCTATACGGTAAATTCCATAAAGTGGTGGTTGGACACCTAGTAGATAATTATTGGCAATGCTTTTAGCAAAAACAAACAGAGTCATACAATCAAGCTAAAGGCTGCCAAGTAAAGGTACCGAGTACAGCTAATGCTTCTCTTGAGGTGAGTTTAACTCGGATACGCTTTGAGCAAATTAGAGTCAAGTTGGTCGAGTAGGCCAAGCTGTTATCTAAGTGTATCTCAGGATAGCAATCAAAGACTATTGATAAGCATAAGAGGGTTTAGCTGGGACAATACAGTAGACTGGTAGATTAAAGCAACTTAAACTCATTAAGCGCAGGTTAGCACAAGAGAACTCGTTTAGTTATACTCTTAAGCATTCGAGCTTAAGCTTAGGTAAGAAGTCTAGTAGCTTGATTCCTATCTAGGTTGATTGGGACTTGTGATCAAATCCAGTTGGTCTTCATTTAATTCTTCCTTAGGTCTGTAGGGGCTGAGGTCGATAACGTTAATTACACTAGACACTCCAAAGTTCTTAGGCAGCTAACTAGTAAGTGTTATCATTAATTTTTTGGAGGATTTTGAATGATCCTTCAGCTTTGGTTGATAGTTTGTTCTTCCTTTTGTTAGGAAACCTCTCTTTGCCCAAGTGTAGCCATACTTGGTCTTTCGGCTGAAAGTGCTTGATCTTCCTTCCTTTGTCTTTCTCTCTTAGCTTCCTAACAGCCCAGTCAATGTACTGAGTAACTTGTTGATAGATCTATTAGAAGGACTCAATTTTGGTTCTTGCTTCCAGATCTTCTTGGTCAATCGAAGGCATCGAGGTATAGTTAAGGGGCAATTCGGGATTGAAATTGTAGATGACTTCAAATAAGGCATGTCTAGTGATGGCGCGTACAGTTCTATTGTAAGCAAACTCTACTACAAAGAGGTAAATATCCTAATGAGCTAAGTTCTTTCCCACTACAGCTCAGAGTAGCGACTCTAAAGTGTAGTTGACAACTTCTTTGACCGTCGATGTGAGGATGGCAAGAAGTACTGAATTGTAACTTGGTTCCCATTCCATGCTAAAGGGCATGCCAGAAATGCTTAGGAATTTTAGATCAGTCTAATACCATACTCCTCAATACCCTATACAAGCGAACAATTTCCTGCAAAAACAAAGAGGCAATAGCTAAAGCATCGTTAGTTTTGGTATAAGGTACAAAATATGCCATCTTACTAAATCTATCTATGGCAACCATAATAAAGTCTTTGTCGCAAGCGATTCAGGGTAATCCGAGTGCAAAATCCATGCTTAACTCAATCCAAGGTCTAGTCAAGACAAGCAAAGGCATTACTTTCCCTTGTTCAACTCAACTCTTGGCTTTTTTGCAGGAAGCACATCCTTCAACCACACAATACACATCTCTCTTCATTTTAGGGTAAAAGAATCTGCTATTTAGTAGCTCATAAGTTCTTCTTTCTCTAAAGTGCTCAGACAGTCCTCCAATACGTGCTTCTCTCACCAGTAGTTTCCTTAAGGAACAGGTCGACACATACAATTTGCCACCTCGAAACAAATAACCATCTTTGACATAGTATTCATCTACTGTTCTTCCTTCCCTACAGTATCTGTATATAAGGCCAAAATGAGAATCGCGTTGATATTATTCTTTAATGCTTGCAAACCCTAATAGCTTGGTCTGTAACTCAGTAAGAAGAACATGTCTTCTTGATAAAGCATCGGTAGCTATATTATTCTTGCTTTGCTTATATTTGATAACAAAATTAAACCTTCCAAAAATTCAATCCATTAAACTTAGCGTTAAGAAAGCTTTGATTGACTCCGCAAATACCTCAAGGACCCATGATCTATATATATGAAAAATTTCTTTAGTAGAAGGTAATGCTGCCATACTCTAAGAGCTCAGATTAAGGTCAAGAGTTCTTTGTCATATATGAAATAGTTTAGTTGTGCTCCTTTAAGTTTTTCACTATGATAAGCAATAGGTTAACCTTTTTTGCATCAGTACAGCTTTGATGCCAACACCTAATATGCCACATTCAATCTTAAACACTTTATCAAAGTCTGGCAGAGTTAAGACTGAGATAGAGGTCAACCTTGTTTTCACCTTAGCAAAAATCCTCTCTTCTTTCTCTCCCCACTTGAACTCTACTTTCTTCTTCATCAGCTTAGTAAGGGGAGCAACTATCAAACTAAAGCCTTGAGTGAAACGGCGGTAAAAGGAAGCCAATTCATGGAAGCTCCTCACCTTAGCACAAGAAGATGAAGTGGGCCACTCAAATGATACGAACTAAGCTAAGGACTGACAAGATTAGTCATGAGAAGGTAAGTCTAAGCTCGTCGAAAGCTTGAAAAGATAGGGTGGAGTTACACAATAATAAAGAATCAAATAAGCAAAACCACAATCTGCTTCAAGGATACGATACACCTAGGAACTATCGAGGACTCACTGCTCAACTCAATATGAAACATGAGTCGGTCTAATGAGGATACTCACCACCTAACCTTATATAAAAGTTAGGATAAGAGCAAAGTAAGCAAAGAGGAGTGCTCACGAAAGAGGTAATGTAGTGTATTCAATATCTAATAATGATGTAGCTATATTTACAATGGCTATTTATACCCAAAATATTAAGGTAACAACTATAAATGAAAATGACTAAAAAGGGTAAAGTCTTAAATAAATAATGTACAAAGAAAGGGAAAGGGCATAAAGAGAAAATCAAGAAAAACATCAACCTTGTACAATGGATTTAGTCATATGATTGCTTAGATACATAGTTGTCAATTGATGAGTGAATTTCTGGCTAAAAGAGATAAACTATACAATCAAGTTGGCGATTGCTGAGTAAGACTAGTGGTTCTTCAAAGGTAAATTTAGCTCAGACATGCTCAGAGCAATTCATATTCAAGTCGGCTGGACTAGTGATCGAATACATTAAGTTATTATTTGAGCATATCTTAGGTCGACAATCAAGGATTATTAATAAGTACAGAAGGGTTTAGCTCAAACAAGGCAGCAGACTAATGGATTGAAACAACTCGGATTCATCAGGCATGGGTCAGCATAGAAGAACTCACTTGGCCATACTCTCAAGCCCTCAAGCTCAGGCTTGGGTTAAAGGTCCAATGCTCCGATTCCTATCATCCCTACTGGGTTAACTAGGATTTCGGATCAAATCCTAGTGGTCCTCATTTAATTCTTCCTTGAGTTGGTAAGGGTTGCGATCAACAATATTAAACACGTTAGACACTCCAAAGTTATCCGGTAACTCCAACCGGTATGCATTGTTGTTTATCTTCTGGAGTATCTTGAATGATCCTTCAGCTCTGGCAAACAACTTGTTCTTCCTCTTGTTAGGAAACCTTTCCTTACTTAAGTGTAACCGTACTTAGTCACCGGGCTGAAACTGCTTGGTTTTCCTTCCATTGCCTTTCTCTTTTAATTTTCTACTAGCTCGATCAATGTACTAAGCAACTCATTGGTAGATTTGCTGAATGGACTGGGCTCTAGTTCTTGCTTCTAGATCTTCTTGGTTTATGAGTCACATAGTTAAGCAACAACTCGAAATTGAAGCCATAGAAGACCTCAAATTGGCATACCTGGTAGTGGCAGGTACTATCTTGTTGTAAGCAAATTCTATCATAAGTAGGCAAATGTCCCAATCGACTAAGTTCTTTCTTACTACAACTTAGAGCAATAACCCCAAGGTATTGTTAACAACCTCTATTTGGCCATCAGTTTAGGGGTAACAAAAAGTACTAAACAATAATTCAGTTCCCATTCGATGCCAAAGAGTTCTCTAGAAATGGTTCAGGATTTTGGGTCTCTATTCAACACCACACTCCTTGGCACTCCATGCAAGCGAATTATTTCCTACAAAAATAAAGAAGCAATAGTCGAAGCATCATTAGTTTTGATATAAGGCACAAAATATGTCATTTTTCTAAACCTATCTACGATAACCATTACAAAGTTTTTACCTCAAGCAATTTGGGGTAATCCAAAGACAAAATCCATACTCAGGTCAGCCTACGGCTTAATTGGAACAAGTAGAGGCATTGCCTTCCTTTGTTCAGTTCAGCTTTTAGCCTTTTTACATATGGCACATCCCTCAATCATACAATGCACATCACATTTCATTTTAGGCCAGAAGAACTTGTCATTCAATAGCTCATAACTTCTTTGCTCTCTAAAGTGCCTAGATAGTCATCCTCCATAGGCTTCTATTACCAGTAGTTCCCTCATTGAACAGGTCAACACACATAATTTGCCTCCTCAGAATAGATAACCATCCTTCACATAATATTCATCTACTGCTCTTCCTTCCCCACAATATCTATATATTATACCAAAGAGAGAATCATGTTGATACTATTCTTTAAGCCTTGCAAACCCTAATAATCTGGTCTGCAACTCAGTGAAGAGAGCATGTCACATTATTCTTACCTTGTTTGTATTTGATGAAAAAATTAAATCCTTTAAGAAACTCAACCCATTAAGCTTAGCATTTAGAAAGCTTAAATTGGCTCTGCAAATACCTCAAGGAGTCATGACCCATGTATATGACAAATTCCTTTAGCAAATAACAATGCTGCCATATGTAAAGAACTCTAATTAATGCCAAGAGTTCTTTGTTATACACAAAATAGTTTAGTTGTGCTTCTCTGAGCTCTTCAATATGATAAGCAACAAGTTAGGCTTCTTGCATTAGTACAACTCCTATGCCGATACCTGACACATTGCATTCAAGCTTAAACACTTTATCAAAGTTTGGTAAAGCAAAGACTAGAATAGAGGTCAACCTAGCTTTCACCTCAATGAAACTCTTCTCTTCTCTCTCTCCCTACTTGAACTCTGTATTCTTCTTTATTAGCTCAGTTTGAGGTGCTACTGTAGTACTAAATCCTTACATAAAGCATCAGTAGAATGATGCTAATCCATGGAAACTCCTCACCTTGGTACGTGAAGTCGAGGTCGGCTACTCAACAATGGCTCGAACTTTCTCTTCATTAGCTTTTAATCCTCCTCCATTAACCACATAGCCTAGGAAGATCACCTCTTCCTCACAGAAACAAAACCTCTTCATGTTTTAGAACAATTTCTCCACTAGGAGAACATCGAAAATAGCTTAGAGATGGTCAATATGACTTGTCAGGTCGATACTATAAACAAGGATGTTGTTGAAATAGACAACGATAAACTTCCCAATCAGTTCTCTCTAAACATGGTTCATCAATCTCATAAAAGTACTTAGGGGACATTTGATAACCCAAATGCATGAACATCTACTCGTACAGGCTATGTCAGGTCTTAAAAGTAGTTTTCCATTCATCCTCTTGCCTCATTCGAATCTAGTGGTATCCTGAATTCAAAACGATCTTATGGAACACTCTTATACCACTCAATTTGTCTAATATATCTTCTAACCTTGAAATGAGGTATTTGTACTTGATTGTAATCTTGTTAACAACCCTACTATCCACATACATACGCTAAGTGCCATCTTTCTTCGGCACAAGCAATGCAGGTACAGCATAAGGGCTATTACTTTCTCTTACATATCCCTTCTATAATAGCTTGTTGACTTGACTCTAAAGGTCTATAGCATGCTCAGGATTCATTCTATAGGTAGGCTTGTTTAACAATGTAATACCAAGTATCAAGTTAATGTAGTGCTCAATACCTTGAAATGAGGGTAATCCCTTAGGCAATTGCTTAGGAAACAACTCGGAATATTCATCAAGCAACTTCTTGACCTCCTTTGGCAGCTTCATTTGCTCCTTCAATTCTAGTAGCCTCCTAACCAATAGGAAAGTTGGCAAGTCAAATTTGATGGTTGTCCGGAGTTCGGCTCTACTCAATACCTATGCCTTCTTCAATCCTTAGGCTAATTTGGCTTGTAATTTACACACTTAACTTAGGTTCATGGGGTTTAAGGTAATTTTTCTCCCATCATTCTTAAATACATATGTGTTCCTAAACCCATCATGCATAACCCTCCGGTCAAAAAGCCAAGGTTAGCCTAACAACACATGAGACACGCACATGGGTAGCACATTAGAAAGAATTTCATCATAATAGTTGCCAATGGAGATTGGCAACAACACTTGTTGAGTGACATGCAGCGCTCCCTTCTCGTTCATCTAGTGTAGCTTATAAGGTCTCGAATGTGATATGGTCAACAATTTGAGCTTCTTAAGCAGGTCAGCAAACGCTACATTTATGCAACTTTCACCGTTTACTATAAGTGCATACACTCATTCACCTTGCATGTGATGTGGAATAGATTCTCTCTCTATTCCTCCTTGGTAGAGGGTTTTATACTCATCACACTTCGAATAACCAAAGTTAGTATATCCAAATCCTCAAGAAACACATCCTCCTCAACAAGCTTATCCTCTTAGGTAGTATCCTTCTTGGGGACAACCTCATCCTCTAGCTCCTCATCAATACTTTCCACTTTAATCTCGAGACATCCCCCTTAATGATCATAGTTCTTTTGTTTGGACATTAAGTGGTCATGTGCCCAATCCCTTAATACTTAAAGCACTTGATCTAGCTCATCTTCCTCCCAAATCCTTGTCCTTTCTCGCAAGTTCTCAACTACACCTCACTATCAGCCGGTTAGCTCTTCTATTCTACTCTAACATTTGTCCTTATACTTAGCTCATTACTTTACCAAGCTCATAACTTCCTTGAATAAATTGGCTTGATTGACCAGGTCGGCCCATTTGTGGTTGGCTCAACCTATTCCTCCTCTATCTTTCCATTTGTTGGGTTATTCTTATAGTCTCGTCTAACATAGAAAACAGTTGCAACTTCACAATATCTTGGATATCATTTCTTAATCCGGTAAGAAATCTAGATATTGTTTGGACTAATGGTTCATCCACTTCACATCGAATCATGAGTATTTGGAACTCCTGAACATATTTATCAAAAGTTTGACTTCATTGTCTTAACTCTTGAAGCCAAGCAAAAGTATCTTGTAGTTATGTATCCGTTACAAATCTGAATCTAAGTATCCTCTTCATCTTAAGCCAAATGTTTACTTCCCTATATCCTTCTCATCTTCTCATAATTTAGAAGTTCTTCCACCACATCATGGCATAACCTGAGAACTCTATAACAACAATCCTCACTTTCTTAAGGTTTTCATACTAATAGTAATCAAAAACACATTCAACCTTCCCTTCCTAATTGAAATAGTCATCACATTTCCAAAACCATTAAAGCTCGAAATTTAAAGCTTCACATGGTCGATAGCTCAAGGTGCTTAAGCTTGCTCTTCCTCCTCAATATACCCTTCTTCTTCATCCTCATCATCTACCTCACTTAAGCCTATTCTCCTTCGTACTTGTTCTCTTACTCCTCTACCTCAAGCTTATCCAGTTGGGATCTATCCTCTTATAGGTTGTACAACATAAGGAATGTTCTATACGGCCAGTAGGTCGAAAGGCAAATGTTTGAACAACTTTGGTCAGATCGGTTAGAAGATTAGCCACTTCATTAATTCACTCATCTGTATTTTTAGGCGTGTTCTAGGGCTGTCATCCATGGTAGACAATACTACTATTGTTATCTCCAATACCAGCGTTAACGCTTAAATTCGCCATACTCTCAATAAAACTCAGTAAACATACTCAAAATCGACAAAACAACACACACTGCCTTCTTAAGTCAAACAACTCATACATACTCTTCTCTACACAAAAGTTCAAGCTAACTGTCAACATAGCAACTACTTCTAAAGAACAATAAATCCAATCAAAACTTGTTCTGTTTTCATATGTTCAAAACAAGGCAAAAGAGAGTATACAACGCTCACAAACTATTATGCCTTTTTACTCACTCAAAGACTCATAGTTAACCTTTACATAACTACAACACATTATCATAACAAACACTAGCCATAAGAAAGCTCAAACACAACTTATCCAAACAAACCTTCACTATGATACTAAGATGATACGAACCGAGCCAAGGACTAACAAGGTCGATTGTGAGGGGGTAGGTCTGAGCTCATTGAAAGCTTGAAAAGCTAAGGTGGAGTTACACGATAGTAAAGAATCAAACAAGAAAAAACATGATCTACGCCAAGGATATGATGTACCTAAGAACTATCAAGGATTTAGGCTTAACTTGATATGACACTCGAACTGGTCTAATGACGGTACTCGCCACCTAGCCTTACTTAAAGGTTAAGATAAAAGTGAAGTAAGCAAAGAGGAGTGCTCATGAAAGAGGCAATTTAATGTATTCAATATTTGATGATGATATGGCTACATTTACAATAGATATTTATACCCAAAATATTAGGACAACAACTATAAATGGAAATGACTAAAAAGGGTAAAGTCTCAAATAAATAATATACAAAGAAGGGCAAAGGGCTTAAAGAGAAATCAAGAAAAACATTCATCTTGTATGGTAAATTCTGTCATATGATTGCTTGGACACATAGCTGTCAATTGGTAGGTAAATCTCTAGCTAAAAGAGACGAACTGTATGGTTAAGTTGGCAATTGCCGAACAGGACTAGTAGTTCTTCCAAGGTAAATTCAACTCAAACATGCTTAGAGCAATTCATATTTAGGTTAACCGGATTAGTGATCGAGTGGGTCAAGCTATTGTCCGAAAGTGTCTTAAGTCGACAATTAGAGATTATTGATAAGTACGGAAGGGTTCGACTCGGACAAGGCAACAGACTGGTGGATTGAAACAACTTAGATTCATTAAGCATAGGTTAGCACAGAAGAACTCACTTATCCATACTCTCAAGCCTTCAAGCTTGGGATAGAGGTCCAGTGCTCTGATTCCTATCACATAAATGGCTCAAATTTTCTCTTCATCAACCTTTAATCCTCCTCCACTAACAACATACCCTAGGAAGATCACCTCTTCTTAGCATAAATAGCACTTCTTTAAGTTTTCAAACAATTTCTCTGCTCAAAGGAGATCAAAAATTACTCAGAGATAATTAGTATGACTTGTCAAGTCAACACCGTAGATAAGGATGTCGTCGAAGTAGACCACAACACATCTTCCAATCAAGTATCTCAGAACATGGTTCATCAACTCCATAAAAGTGCTTGGGGCATTTGACAGTCCAAAGGACATGACCATCTACTTGTACAAGCTAAAGGGTCTTAAATTCAGTTTTCCATTCATCCCCTTATCTCATTTGAATCTGATGGTATCCCAACTTTAGGTCGATCTTACTTAACACTCTCACACCACTTAGTTCATCCAGCATATCATCTAACTTCAGAATGGGGGACTTATACTTCATTGTGATCTTATTCACTACTCTATTATCTACATACATTCACCATGTACCATCCTTCTTTAGCATAAATAATGCAAGCACAATACAAGGGTTAAGGCTCTCTCTCACGTATCCTTTCTTTAGCAGCTCATTGACTTGTCTTTAGAGCTTAGCAGCTTATTCAGGATTCATCCAACAAGCTAGCTTATTTGGTAAGGTAGCACTAAGTATCAAGTTAATGCAATGTTCAATGCCTCAAAAAGGGGGTAGTTCCTCGAGTAACTGCTCAGGAAATAGGTCTGCATACTCATTTAATAGCTCCTTAATCTATGAGGGTAGCTCAATCTGCTCCTTTAGCTCTAATAGTCGTCTATATGTCAGCTTTAATAGCTTCTCGAAGCTTAGCTTTACTTAGAATCAAAGCCTCCTTGGATCCTCGAGTAAATTTAGCTTATAGCTTGCTAACTTAGCTTGGCATCATAAGGTTCAAGGTAATTTTCCTACCATCTTTCTCAAACACATATGTGTTCTTGAAAGCATCATAAATAACCTTCTTATCAAAAAGCCAAGGTCAGCCTTGTAACACATGAGATGCACATATGGGTAACACATTATAAAGAATTTCATCAGAATAGTTCCTAATGGAGATGAGCAATAACACTTGTCAAGTGACATGTAGTGCTCCCTTCTCATTTAACCAATGCAACTTGTACGGCTTTGGGTATGAGATAATAAGCAACTTGAGCTTCTTAACCAAGTTAGCAGATGCTACATTAGTGCAACTTCCACCGTCTACTATGAGCACACGTACTTGCTCATTCACCTTACATGTGATGTGGTTCTCTCTCTACTCCCCCTTAATAGAAGGTTCTATATTCATCACACGTCGAAAAACCAAAGTTAGTTTGTCTAAATCCTCACAAACACATGTTCCTCAACTAGTTCATCATTAACCTCAACCTCTTCTTTCAATTCACTTTTCTCATCTAGCTCCTCATCTATGCTGTCTACTTCAATCTTTAGAGCTTCTCCCTTGATAATCACACTTCTTAGGTTTGGACATTGAGCAACTACGTACTCAAACCCTTAGCATTTAAAACATTTGATATGGCTCATCTTCCTTTAGATCCTTATCCCTTCTCATAAGTTTTCAGCTGCACTTCACCATCAATTAGTTAGCTTTTCTATTCAGCTCTAACATATGTTCTTCTACTCGTCTCGACATTTTGTTGAGCTCGGTAACTTCCTAAGCTGGTCAGCTTAATTGGACTAGTCAGCTCATTAGAGGTCTGATCAACCTATTTCCCCTCTGTCTTTCCACTCGTTGGTCTATTCTTATAGCCTCATCCAATGCAGTAAACTATTGAAGTTCCATGAAATCTCGAATGTTGCTTCTCAATCCAATAAGAAATCTAGACACTATTTAGGCTGATGGTTCATCTACTTCACATTGGATCATAAGCATTTGGAATTTCCAAACATAATTATCAATAATTCGACTTCCTTGTTGTAACACTTGAAATCTAGCAAGTATCCTATAGGTAAGTATCTGGCGTGAATCTATTTCTAAGGATTATTTTCATCTCGAGCTAAGTACTAACTTCTCTATATCCTTCTCACCTCCTCATAGTCTAGAAGTTCTTCTACCATAATATAACATACCTTGAGAATTCTATAGTAACAACTTTTACCTTCTTATGGTATTCATACTAATAATAGTCAAAAACACATTCTACCTTTTCCTCTCAATCCAAAAAGTCATTGACATCCCCAGAACCATTAAAGCTCGGGATCTGAAGCTTCACATGGTCAACAATTCGGGGTGCTCTAGCTCATTCTTCCTCCTTGACATACCCTTCTTCTTCATTCTCCTCATCTACTTCACCCAAGTCAATTCTTCTCTGCACTCATCCTCCTACTCCTCCACCTCAATTTTGTTGTGCTAGGATCTGTCCACTCATACATCGGCCAACTTAGGGAGTATTTTATATGGTCTCAATAGGTCGAAAGACCAATGCATGTACAACTTTGATCGAGTTGCCTATGAAAGTTAGCCATCTTGTCAATTCGCTCATCAATACTTCTAGGAATGTTTTAAGGTTTTTGTTCATTGTAGACAACACCGCTATTATTATCTCCAATACTAGCATTGACACTTGAATCCATCATTCTTTGGATAAAGCTCAATAACAAACTCAGAATCTAAGAAACAACAAACACTGCCTTTTATGCCAAATAACTCACATACACATACTTCTCCATACAAGTTCAAACTAACTGTAAATACAATAACTATTTTGAAAAACAATAAGCCCAATTGAAACTTGCTCTATTTTTGTATGCTTGAAACAGGGTAAAATAAAGTACTTCGCAATAAAGGTCTCCTAATAACAACAAACTTCAAATACTCTCCAAAACGTCTAAACATATTTCTCTCGTAGTTGTAACAAACTTTGATAGCAATACTACATAGTACACAATAACAATCATGACTAAACAATAACTCACCCAATCAAATTTCCGCTCTGATACCAAGATGATACAATCTATGCTAAAAGCAAACAAGGGCAACTGTATGTAGGTGGGTCCAAGCTCGTCGAAAGCTTGAAATGGAAGTAAGAATGCACAACAAGGAAAGTAATTAAGCAAAAACTACAATCAGCTCCGAGGATATGACACACCACGAGACTATTGAAGACTCACAAATCAACTTGATATGACATATGAGATAATCCAACAAGGATACTCACTACCTAGCCTCACCTAAAAGTTAGAATAAGAGTGAAGTAAGCAAAAGGGAATGCCTATGAAAAGAGACAATGTTGAATATTCAATATTTAATGTATGTATCTTATGGCTTCATATTACAAAGGGCATTTATACTCAAAATATCAAGGCAACTGCTATAAATAGAAATGACTAAAAAGGGTAAAATCTTAAATAAGTAATGTACAAAGAATAAAAGGGCATAAAGGAAAATGTAGGGAAATGTCTAGTCTATACGGTAGATTCCATTATGCGATAGCTAGACAAGTGGCAAACAGTTGTTGGCATGCTTCTCGTAGAAACAAACAGAGTCATATGTTTAGGCTAGAGGCTACTGAGTAAAGGTGCTGAGCAAAGCTGATGATTCTCCTGAGGTCAGTTCAACTTGGACATACTCTAGGCAATTCAAATTCAAGCTAGTCAAGCTAAAGGTCTGTCGAGCTTGGTTTTTTCCTCTCGGTTATTTTTAAATTAATGTTCTTTAAACCAACCAGTATTAAACTCTACTCGTTTAATATTGACCCTCGACTAGAGTTTAAAGAAAATTGTTTTTTTTTTTTTATCTTAAAAATGCTTTGGGAGTCACCACCTAACCGAAATCGAGAAAAAGAATTAAGTTATAACTAATTGGATGGATTAATTATAACTTAGCTACTAGTCTAACCGGAAAATCAATTTTTAAAAACTAAAGATCTAGATCCAAGGACTATCTTAGTAAACCTTAAGCGAGTATCGCTTTTTAACTTTTCGAATTTAATTTTGCTTTTCAAATATATCCTTTTTTTAATTTCTAAACAACTAATCATATTACATACAACTAAAATTAATCAATTCACACGAATATATAAAAATAGAAAAAATAAAACTTTTCATATTTTAAATCGTCTCGTACTTATGTACGGGTGTCTACATACCCACTATTTGAAATTAGACTTTCATAATTCGTTTACCAAAGATATAACGGGTTGATTTATTTTAATTTTGAAAAAATACTGGGTTTAAGATTTTCACTATTTTGATTTATTTGAAGAAATTTCTTAAAGGGTCCTAAATTAAGTTTTTTGAAAAATTCTCAAGTACCATAATTTGGAAAAAAGAATCCATTTATTTTTATTTTTGAAAAGTTATTTTTCCTAAATAAAAAAATGAATTTTGTTTGCTCAATTATTTTATTTTATTTATTATTTACTTTTTACTTGTTTTTTTATTTATTTATTTTCTTTTTATTTTATTTTATCTATTAGACTAAATAAATAAACTACTTTTTTCTCTTTTTTCCTTTTTTCTTTTTCTCTTCTTTTTCACTTTTTTCTTTTTCTTTCTCTTTTTTTTTCTTCTTTTTCTTTTATCCGATACTTTTTTCTCTTGTTTTGGTTTTCTTTTTTACAACATCCTATAAGGAATAAACAACTAAACAAACAAATAAATAAATATAAAATAAATACAACAAACAAAACAGGGACGTGGGTCGGATTTTGTCGGGTCGATGGATCAAATCTGGTTCAACCTGACCCGAACACGTGCCAAGCACATGAGTGACTGAGAAGTGCTTGGGAAGACAAAGGCGATGATAAGTAACGCACTGTAGGTTGTTTCAGCCACCAATTTAAGTGGGAAAAGCCACTTTTACGTGGTTTTTATTGATAAAAGGGCTAATGGTGCCTACGTTTTGGTGTTCAGTGGTGTTTATGAAGGTGTCTGAAGTTGGGTACAATTGTGGATGAGAGAGGAAGCTGCGCATGGCCTAATATGGTAGTGTTTGTCAGTAGGGGGTTTGCTAGGCTTTGAAAGATGGTTGAGATGTGGGTTCACAAAGGTAGAGAGGTTAGCCATATTGGAGGTTCACATTCAGGTGGCTGCACTGTGGGCTTGCTGGGTAACGTCGTTGTGATCGCGAACAGGGGCTGAGAGTAGTCGGAGGATGGAGATGCCACGCTGTGGTTGAAGTGAGAGAAGGTAAAGCTGAGTATGTGTTAGTGGCTGTGTGTGGGGGGGGGATGAGGCGGTCAGTGACGACAGTGGCGTGCGTGTGTGCAGTTGTGTTTTATGTGTGCGAAGGAAGTGATGAAGGTCCAATCATGGTTGGTTTAAGATCTGAGCAAGGTATACAGTGGTTCGATCCCGTGAGCGAGAGAGAAAGAGTGTGAGTCAAGTAAAAGTCTAAGAGAGAGAGAGTGACAGTGGACAGCGAGAGAGAGGTAGTGGACAGCGAGTAGACCAAGAGTGAGAAAGAGATGTCGACAGTGGAGAGAGAGAGAGAGACTCAAGCCAAGAGAGAAGGATCCGTTAGTGTCTAAAGTGGGTCCCCCTTTTGGATGTGTGTATGTATGTAGATCCAATCCTCCCCTACATATATTGTATGCTGTCTTTTTTTTGTTTTTTGAAATCTTCCAATCCCCCATCCCCCCCCCCCCCCCAACCTCTTAATGTTTCAAACGTCGCCTGTTATTGTGTATGTGTGTTTTTTTTTTTTTTTTTCTAAAAAGAATTCTCCCTTCTCACTACTGTGCATGTCAGTCTCTTTAAAAAAAAAAAAAGAAAGAAAGAAAGAGAAGGAAAGAATAAGGAAAGGGGGAGACAAAATGAGAGGAAAGAAAATGTATCGTCATGGCTAATAATAAAGCATTATGTATCGCAATTAGACACATAACTCAATGATAGTCTAACATGTGACAACGTGCAAAGCTTAAATAAAGGAAAAGATAAAAAAATTATCCTCGTATCTCCAATGAGTTTCAAACCCATGATCTTTAGCTAAGTCCATACATTTAGTCTAAGTATTTTACCGTTAGGCCATTAGCCTATACCTAATCCATATGTGTAATTAGATTAGATCAGTCTAAACTAGATTTAAATCTAAACTCAAGTCCAACGGTTCTTTATTTTAAATTTATTTAAAAATCTATTCTATTCAAATTACCTAAAAAATTATTTTCTAAATCCCCTGTTTTTTAATTTTTGTTCTATTTTCTATGACTTTTCAAATTTCTTATATATTTTTCTAAATTTTTCCATTTTTTTGTATTTTTTCTAAATTTCTTATTTTTTGTGCTTTTTCCTATTTTCCTATTTTTTGGTATTTTCTTGAATTTCATATTTTTGGGTTTTCTTATTTTTCTATTTTTTTATGTTTTTTCCTAAATCTCTTATTTTTTGGGTTTTCTTTAATTTCTTATTTTTTATATTTTTTCCTAATTTAGGACCGTTTAACCTATTTTAAAAATTTTAAAAAATTAAAAAATAAGGGGAGCAAAAATTAGATACCTACATAGTTAAGTAAGCCGAGCTATTGTCCAAGTAAAGACTATTGACAAGCACAAGAAGGTTCAACTTAGACAATATAGTAAACCGATAGATTGAAGCAGCTCAAACTCATCAAGCGTAGGTCAGCATAGGATAACTCGTTTAACCATACTCTCAAGCCCTTAAGCTCGGGCTAGATTAGAGGTCTAACAACTTGATTCTTATCACAAGTCCATGGAAGCTCCTCACTTCGATGGCATTCTTTGGTGTTGGCCACTCTTAGATAGCTCAGATCTTTTCCTCATCAACTCAAATTCCATCTCTAGATACTATAAAGCCAAGAAAGATTACTTTATGCTGCCAAAATGTACATTTCTTCAAGTTCTCAAACTATATCTCAATACAAAGTATGTCAAAAATAAATCAAAGGTGCTCTACATGGTCAGATAGATCAACATTGTAGACCAAGATATCAAAGTATATGATTATGCCCTTTCTTGATTAGAGGGCATGAATATTCTTAGTGCATTTATTATGCCAAAGGTTATGATTAACCAATTCATACAGGTCATGCCTAGTTTTAAAGGCAATTTTCCTCTCAAATCCCAGTCTCATACGAATCTATTGGTAGCCACTCCTAAGGTTGATCTTCAAAAATATTGCAACACCATGAAGCTCGTCCAATATGTCATCGAGCCTAAGTATGAGATATTTGTACTTGATAGCAGTGCGGCCGATAGCTTGGTTGTTGATGCATGTGTATCATGAACCATCCTTCTTAGGTATGAGTAGAACGGGCACATCACGTGAACTCATACTTCCTCGAACATAATTGTGCTCTATGAGCTAATCCACCTATCTCTTCAGCTTAACGGCTTTTAAGTCGATTTGGCAGGGCGATATTGGGCTAGAGAGGGATATAATGTTCTATTCCTTAGACTAGTTGCAATCCTTTAGGCAACTTCTCAAGGAATAGGCTAGCAAATTCATCAAGCAACTTCTTAACCACTTTTGGCACAAACTCTAAGTCCCTCAATTCTAATAACCTCTACATCAACAAGAACATTTACTCATCAACCTTCACATCTTCTTCCAGCTTACTATGGGAAAGAGGTCGGCAAGTTCAACCTTTACACTAGTGATTGTGCAACACAATTGGTAAAGCTACTCTATCTACAATTATATTACCCTTTGATCTTGTACTTGGTATGGAACAAATCTCACATTATTTATCCTTAAAGCTTAATGCAGCACTTAACACCCTTTTGAGGACCAAACTCATGACTTTGCCCTAGTTAGCATAAATATATGCTTCCTCATCAGGCTCACCTCAAGCTCTTCCTCAACTATTACGTTCCTCAATAGCTCATCCTCATCAGCACTATCCACTTTGCCATGCTTTAGAGTCATGACTGGTCTATTTAGGCACAAGGCAACCATGTACCCACATCTAAGGTACTTAAAGCATTTAATTCCACTAGTCTTTGTTCCTGAAGACTAGCCCTCCTCAAACCTTCTTTCAACATTCTTCTCAACAAGTTGACCCATCTACTTTGTCCTCCCTTCAATATGCCAAATTGCAACCTCTTCTTTTCTTATCGGCCTTCTATACTCAAACTGAGCAACTTAACTGGACTAAATAGGTCCACTTGAACTAGCATGGAATAGATTGTGTCTCATTTGCTTCTCGACCCTTCGAGTAATCTTAATGGCTTCTTCTAATGTAAAGAACCTCTACACCTCAACTACAATCCTTATCTCATATCTTAGCCCAACAACAACCTCAAAATAGTTTAAGGCTCGAGCTAGTCTACCTTGCATTAAATCATCAATGTTCAAAATTCTTTCACATGCTCATCCACACTTTCATTGCTCTATTTAGGTTCTTAAAGCTTCTCAAACGTATCTCGAATGTAAGAATCTAAGATAAATCTCCTTCATATCATTCTTTTCATCTCATCCCAGTTCCTCACACCATGTTAATCATCCCTTCTTCGAGTAGCCACCATATTCTTCCATCAAATTGCTACATATATGAAGAACTCTAGGGTAGCAAGTCAGACCTTCACTTCCTTGAAATCAAACACCTTTTCTTCCCAATCCAACAATTAGTCCGCATCATTGCTTCTTAAGAAGGTTTGGATTTGACCTTTTACATCATCAAAACTTCAAGGGAGCTCGAGCACCACACTCCTCAACTTCATAGTATTCCTCATCAGCTTCCTTATCTTCCTCTTCAACATCATTAAGGATGATTCCGCTATGAGCTCGCCTCTCCACTCTTCTAAATCAAGCATTCCGAGTCAAGTAATTACATTATTCATCCTTCCAACCTTGTTTGTAGCTTGGCAATCGACTCAAACAACAACTAGTCAAACATTAATCATTCATTAGATAATGACCATCATATTCTCCATGAGTTCAGCAAGGCGATCAAGCTAGTCGTTAGTGGACCTCGAGGTTTGATTAGCTTATCTCCCTTAATTCTACATGGTACTTTCGACATGACCTATGGCAACATGAATACTTGAGTCCATGATTGTTAGAGTAATACTACAAAATCAACATTTAAAACCACCACAACAAATTCAAACCACTAGCTACAATTACTACCACCACTCCATAGCCAAGAGACTAATACCTAGTAACTTCAAAACCCACAAACTACACAAATGCCACTGAAATCTATAGTACACTCAACTATCAACTACAAACCCAATGACTAAACCAATACTATACATATATCAACAGTAACTTCACACCTCACAATCTAACATTACCAACTTAGTGCAATAGTTACGGATACTTATACAATAGCTACTAATAGCACGCTACACTTAAAACAACAATAGAAATTTCACTGACTCTTCATATGCCCTCACAAGAATTCTGATGTAATACCAACAAAGTTGATATGCATTGGGGATTGAAGACACACAAAAGGTATTAGAGGTGGATAGAAAGATAAACAAAATGGAAAATTAGAAAATCCCATAAGCTACTTAAAGGATATAAGCACCTACAAGTCCCAAACGGCCTAATGAGCACTCAATATGATTCATGAGTCATTCACTAGGATCGCTCACCACTATTTTTGCCAAAGAAGTAGATAAGAGCTAAAGGTAAAAGATAATTCTTCAAAAGAAATTTTGTATTCTATAACAAGTTGGTGTTTGCATGTTAAATCATGTGGCCTTTACACACTTAGCCAGTAGGCTTTCAATGTAATGGGGAAAAGACAAGAGTACAAATGAAAATAGAAACCTTAGAATACTTGGAAAAGGAATAAAATGGGGGGACGATGAGAGGGGAATTGCAAATAACCTCCCTAAACTTTGATTTAGGTACGAATTGATATCCTGAACTTTTAAAGTGTAGCTTTTTACCCTTTAAACTTTGATAAATTAGTAATATAAAAGGCATTTCCTTTTCTAGTTAAAAAAGGTCACATTATAGTAAAAATTTAGGAGGTCTTGAAGCATATTTTGATTAGGGAGGTTATTTGCATTCCCCCCACCCCCAACTAAAAAAAAAAAAGACAAAAGGAATATACAAGTTAGAGAATCGTCCTTACACTCTGTATGATGGATACGTGTATAGGGCGCTTTAATAAGGGGAGATGACGAATATCCCAATCCGTCTCTAAATAGAACTAAGGCTTGGTTCTTTAATCGACTCAGTAACTTAGATGGACAACAATGAAAATGGAGAGAGAGCTAAAAGAAGGTTAGATCAGTCGACCTAACCCAAGTCAAGTTAGATGGACGGATAGCTTAGCCTTTAGTTGACTTAGCATTCGAAAGGGTTGTAATGACTAATGGGGTCAAGTCATACAACCTACCTAAGGTCAGGTCAAGAAATATATTGCCTTGATGAATGTTCTATATTTAGGTCGGTTAAAGTGCAGTAACCTTCGCGCTAGTTAGGAATCCTCATTTTACATTGGTTCTTAAGCTAAAATCCGTTAAGTAAGCCATTCCAATCCCTTAGCTTGGCTCCTAGTGATCAACCCAGGGACTTGATTCCTATTAATTTCCTATGATGAGAGGTGAACAAACCATATTGATTAACATTAATTACTAATGCGTTATCCATCCTCACATGCATTTCTTAAACATTTCCATGCATACTTGATATAACATAATGCCATTCATTAACAAAGGGATTAAACAAACAAATAGAGATCTTATCTTTAACAATTATTGAAAAGATTACTACGAATAACATATTAATATGCATTCAAAAATTGGCATGAATATTATTATTTAAATATATAAATATATCATAGTAATGTAGTATTGTATAACTATTTCATTATTATTCAACATAAATGTTTCAAAAACTATAAGTTAATGATGAAGAGGTATCACAACAAAAAGAGTAACACACAGAAGGGGTACAATAATAAAGACTTGAAATTAAATACTTTGATATAACTTTAAATAACAAATATATGAAATATCCTTTCACCTAAAAAACCATTTCAATATGTATCACCATTCCAAAATATATAATACAAATATCAAATTGTTCTAATTTTTATTTAAAATTTAGGTATGTAAACAAATATATATGAAATTGTAGTGAAGAAAGAAGTGAACTACAAATCAACAACTTTCTAGTGAATTTTACTCAATTTATCTACTATGCATAATTATCAATGAACTAATTGAGAACGTGACACTTTATGAAAGAAAAATACCAAAAGGTGCAAGGATCATTTGATTCACAAGTGGATATATTACATAACATTTTGCTATATATAAAGACATGATAAAGCAAAAAAAAATTAAAAAGCTCATATATACTTCCATAATATAATTAGTATAAGGATTTAGGGTAATGCAATGAGAAAATTTTATAATAAAGAACTACTTTTTTGTCAACTATCATCTAAAACCGTGGGAAATGAGAGAATCAAACTCGATCCATCCCATTGGAAAATCGATATTTATACCACTAGACTACAGTGGTCTTAACATAATAAAAAATTTATACACAAACTACATATCAATGGAAACAACAATAAAAAAAAAAGTGAAAAAATAAAGTTCTCAAAGTTCAAGCAAAGTTAAATTTGAAATTAAACTTACAATACAATAGGGAGTGTTATAGATAAACTAAAAAACAAGGTTGCTAAATTTGCGATTTTACCTAAAATCACCAAGGAGTTCCATAAAATCAGAACATTACGTTTCTACGTCCTACATAAATTAGCTTTTAAAAACTATAAAATTTTAATAGAATTATGAAAAAAAATTAAATATATGGTGTAAATAAAGAAATGCAATATAAATTTTGGTTACAATATAAGTTATAATACAAATAATTAAATATAAATTATTATACTAGTGTATAAAACTAAAATATAAATATAAGTGTTGTTATAAATTACATTACAACATAAATCATTATGATAAAATACTAAACTAAAACAAAGCATTAATCATTAACTATCTCATAATCAACAAAATTATTAAAAGCTCTCCTAACATAATCATTATCATCATTATTATTATTCTCACTACCAACCATTATTGGTACTATTACCAATAATATCCATATTATCATACTCTAAGTCTCTTGATATTAGTTCGTACTTCATCTTTAATAGTACTAATATCATGAATCTCTTAATCATCTTCAGATACACTCCAATAAACCACGACTCTCTATAAGTACAATAACTTTTTGTATAATATTATGCTCATCTTTTTTCTTATCTCTTATTCCTAAAAGGATACTAAAAAAATCATCATTTGATAAATTAAATATATTTTTCTCAATGAGAATTCTTAAACAATAAAGCTAGTAATGCAATCAATATAAGTCAAACAAACAAATATAGTGTCATGTCATTTCACTTATAGTTTTGAGTTACTTGCTCTAAATTGCATAAGCCTATTTCTTTTTTTCCATAATTTTGATAGCTTATTCCATCTAAATTAAATAGAATCGCATAGGATCATATAAAGTCATGTAGAATCACATAGAACCAATAGAAACCTAAACTCGTAGAATCGTAAACCTAAAGTCACGATTCAACCACAAGCTTAAACTGAATTAATCGTTGATTTGGGGGAAAGGGGAGGAAGTGGGAGAGAGAGAAGGTTGAAAGGAAAATGGGAAAATGTGAGAAATAAAGATAGAAAGAGAGTACATAATAAATATATAGTAGGTCTATAAGGATATATACTCATTGGAAAACACTAAAAAGGTACTATAACACAATGGTGTCCGAATTATATACTATAAATAGATATGACAAAATATTTTGGAAATGTATTAGTGATATCATTAAAAAGATTAGATATAAAAAGAGAAAAAAAAAAGTTTCTAAAACTATATATTATAATAATATGATATGTGATTTTATCTAGGGACGTACATGGTTCGATTTAGTTCAGTTAGGTTTAGAGGTTGAACCAAACTGAGCCACATTTGAAACTATTCAATTTAAACTCTCAATGAATTGAATCATTTCTAACGGTTCGTGGTTCAAATCGAGTTCAAACTGCTTTTTGAAAGCATCATTTTCTTTTTTGGCAATAATAGTTGGAGTTTTCAACCAATATTGATATCCGAATTGAGAAATATTATGTAAGAATTAAATTCACATAACATTGTATAATAGTATTTCATCTTAATGATAATAAAGATATGTAGGTCAACTACAGATAAGAGAAAACTGTGAAGGAAAATGAGCAGATTATAAAGGCTAAGAGTAGAATGAGAAATGACCAAAAAAGCAAAAAAAAAAAAAGTAAATTGAGTTGAATTGAAATATAAACAAGGTTTAAAACTAAAAAATATTGCTTATTTTTTTATTTTTAATAAGAAGCGATTCGGTTGAGTTTAAGCGGTTCGGTTTAATGCAGTTTGACTCAACTCCCCAAATTGAACCGCAAATCATTTAGGCACTTCTTGAATTAAACCACGAATTGAATTGAAACATAAAAAAAAAAAAAAAAAACTGCATTTTATAGAAATATGTGATTCAGTTCGATGAACAACCTTAATTTTATGAGAGATGAATTGATTAGAGATATGAAAACCATATCCATGCTTTTAAAGTAAAAAACCAACATATCATATTGGCTTTGTCCAAACCAAAAGAATGGCCATTGCTATAGAAATAATGATTTGCTATAAGGAATCACAAGTAAGATGCCCAAATGCAAATGTTAAGACAGTCTTATCATAAATTTGGTTAGAAATAAAATTATAAATTTTTAGTAATGGAATGGTAAAATAATAGCTATAATTATGCTTGGTTTCACTTAAAATGATGTTAGTATTAGATTAGATTTGTATAAACAAAAATACTGGTGTACCCTTATCTCAATCCATAACTTGACTATTCATTTAACTATATGAAGGAATTGCAATTTCCCATTTTGTAGTAATAAGAATTTTATGGAATAGTAATTCCACAAACAGTTTTATAAGAATTGTTATTTCATTCTATTTTTACAAAACCAACCAAACATGCTCTTAAAAAATATCAACAAGCTAAAAGACAAAGGATAAGTTGAAATTGAGTTGATGAGAAGACAACTATTAATTAGGCGCAAAGAAAAAAAAGAGAACATTGAATTTATATTTCAAATGGGTAATGATACAGTTTATATCTCAACTTTGATACTTTTTACAATTATAAACTCAACATTTTAACTTATCTAATTAAAGGTTTAATTATCACTATTTACACCTTAGTTAACTTCACTTCATACCATTAGTCCAATCATCATGACAATCAATGAGACGGTTGCCCATAGCCTTAATAGAGTCATACAACCCCATTAAAACAATGGTTAACCACCTATGAGTGCCAATAGGCCTCACGACCCATATTTTTAAAGTAAGTCACGACCCATATTTTTAAAGTAAGTCACAACCCATTATTTTATAGGAAGTGGCCGACGATCGCATATAGGAGTTTACGTGCCCTCCGTAAGACTGTAAGCGACCACTCGATTGGTTAATCATACTGATTAGACTAATTGTGTGAATTTGAGTTAAATGAGTTGTAAATAGTGACAATTAAATCTTCAATTGAGTATACAATTAAATAAGTTGAAAGTTTAAATGTATAATTACAAAAAGTGGTAAAAATAATTATACAAGTTGAAACTTTGGATATATAATTACAAAAAGTAATAAAATTGAGATGTAAAAGATTATATTGACTCGTACTTCAAATATCAAGTTTTCCCAATATGAGGAAAATTATGATAGCTCCTTTAAAAACTACCAAAACTATCAAGTGAGTTTCTAAAATAATAAAATTTACCCACATTAGAAAGACTACAAAATTTCTCCTCTAACATAATATCAAATCAATATTTGAGATCAAGAGTAACGATTGATAGTGCAAAAAGAAATTAAGAAAGTTATTTAGGAATTATATGTTTGATAATGATCGGATCATTTGGCCCTGAATTGGAATGAAAAATGAATACAATTATATACTTGTACATATAAACTAATTTGATATATGAGTGAAAATGTATTGCATAAGATATTTGAGATGTATTAATCATAAAGATGTAAATGGGTGGAATCGAGATAAATTGCATAAAAATTGATATTGTTTTGATAACCTATAAGGGATTTCGAAATCTATCCCGAACCACTATAAGATTTCCAAAACATGCTCAAAACCTGTCCAATAGCCATATAGTGTTTCCAAAACCTGTTTGATAAGCTAAAGCAATTTCATTAAAATATTTCAAAAATTATATTTTTATGGAAAAAATAAATATTCTTAATAAATGAATGGATTCATAGCTAAAACAAAGGAAATGAATTTAAATTTTACAAAAATATCAACTATATGTTTTGCTAAAAATTTAAATAAGATCCAAGAATATGAAACAATACAAAATATTAAGTATGTTAGAAATGGAGTTATTGTTGGATTCAAATTCCCCATTAGGAATTAAGATTTTCAAGAAAGCTAACTGAATCTTATAAAGTTTTAAAAAATTTTCAAAAACTGTTTGGAACTCTAAAGGAGTACAACCTTCTATTAGATTATTATTGAGTTTAGTTAGATTTAATATCTATAAGATCTAAGCTACTTGTATCTCAATCTATAATATTGATATAATTTGGGGGAAATATCACATTAATTTACACTTTTATATAATAAAATCACCGCATGTCTTTACCATCTGAAAACATATAATTAAATTCAGAAAATTTGGTCAAATCAAGATTCAAAAAAATTATTTGGTTTATCCACTTGAATTCATATAGGTTTCACTTTTCAATTTGTGGAATAACATGTGCCAAGTCCAATACTGTCCATCATATTTAATGAACATCTTATGTTTTGGTCATATCTCTTGGTATTAGTTATAAATCCAATGGTTTCTCTTGACCTTTGTATTTCTTCAACAAAATTATCCTATGTCCTAGGATGCATTTGAAATAACCCAAAATTACCAATCAATGCATTTCATAATAAAAGGGGAATTAGTTAATGCCATTTAATTTTAGGGCCAAAAATTTTAAAATAACCATTTTGCCCTTCACTCAATTTTCATGAGAGATGTCGATTATCAAGCCAAGATAACCTAAACAATGTTTTAGAGCATAAACAAACCCAACTGAGTATTAAGATGGCTTAAAGAAGCAAGAAAACCTATTTGGAGCCTTTAACCTAAAGTTGGGAAAATGAGAGAAGAAGACATAGCATGTAGTCCCAAAATCATCCTAAAGTTACTAAAAGGCAAAAATACCTATAGGATCACCCTTTTATTGCCACCTCTTCTTCCTTTAGAGTCTTCTTAGCATTATAAACACACTCTCAAGAGTAAAACCCTATAATCCTCACAAAATCCTGATATTATTTAGTTAAAAATTTCAAATTTCCCTTTATTTAGCTTCTAACTTAATGTATTTGCCATGTTTAAGCTAGGATTTGAACAAGTTAAAGACTCTTACAACTCATCTAATGTTGGATGTGAAGCTCAAATGGTAAGGGTAAGTCAACTTCCATCTTCCCTAAAGTTTAGTTTAGTTCTATGTTAAATTTCTAAAGTTTAGCTGCTAGTTAATGGTTTACTCTTGAAAATTTCCTAGAATTTGAAGAAGAATCATCCTTGATGGTTTAGTAGGTGGAGCCTAGCGAAGTTCAAGGGGCTTGACTTGTTTTCATTAAGAGATAAGACTCTAAATAAACCATGCCTAAACAAGGTATTCATGAATTAAGTGGTTCTTCAAATGAGTGTTGAATTTATTTATGGATTTAGAACTCTAAGGTATTTTCCATTTATGATGCTTGAGGTTTAGTATGTTTTTGAAGGATTTGAGAAGTTTGATAGACATATTTTGATGTATGGTTAGAGTATGATATCCTAAAAAATTGTTAAAGTGGATTGGAATAATGGATGTTGCTATTATTGTTGAACTTATTGTTCTAGTATTTAGGGCATGTGTAGTCAATCCCATCAATTTAGGGCTTAGATAGCTTTAGGAATGCTAAAAATGAAGATAAGTTTAACATAAGCAAGAACCCATGCTTATTGATGCCATTACTTCCATGCACAATCTTGATGTTTTTGCCTTGATTTGTGTTTTCAGCTAGTTAACATGTTTAATTAGTGACATGTGTGGTAAATTTCAAGTTAAGTAATGATTTAGGTACTAAACAGTACATATATGTTGTCTTAAATGATCGATACTTTGTAACTAGTGATAAATGTTTAATGAGCTTGTTAGTGTGATCTTTTCAAATTTTCAACAAGTTTTCCACCTTAATAATGTAATATTTTTACTAGGGATGATGCTATTGAAGATGGAAATGGTGCCATGATTATATGATGTTAGGAATGCATATATGTTAGTGCACATGTATAAAAATGTGATCTAGACACTTGGATTACTTAGTTCATGCAGTTTTCCCATAAATTTTTAAATTCCTAACATGGTCATTCCTTTGAAAATTGTAATTTATATTTAGCTAATGGACATGATAAAAAATGATAATTTCATGATTAATCGATGTTATAGATGCATATATGTTAATGTGGTTAGATAAAGATGTGATCTTGAGCATCATAGCTATAAATTATGCATTTTTCTCTTATTTTTCTAAAATTCCTATAAATATCCAACAAACAAATGTGCCATATTGATGTGTAAATTGGTGACCTTTGATTCATGAAGTGGTAGAAAACTCTAATAGAATTTATACTTTAATTTCAAATTGGTGAGTTTTTCAAAGGGAATTTAGAAAAAAAAATGAAAATAGAATAATAAAAAAATAAAATGATAATAAAAGAAGGAACCAAGGTTGGCTCAATCCTAAACCAGCCCATTGAATTCAGTTTAGGAAAGTCGGCCCATACTTTCCTTTGCTAGGCTTTCACACATACATACATACCTACATATAATGGGCCTAAAATTATTTGAACCTACTAAATTGATAATTAGGCCTAATTCCAATTGTCAAAAACTTCTTAAGCCCATTAGCCTCTTTTATTGGGCCATATTCTAAATGGACCCTAAATCCACAACTTAGACCATCTATATCCCTAAGGAACCCCATTGGTTTCTAGGGTTCCGGGTTCTTAGGTGCCCCATTGGTTTCTAGGGTTTTGGGTTCCTAGGTGCCATCAACATTTTAAGAAACATTTTTTCTTAAGAAACTACTATTTCATCCTTGAGTTCCATTTATAGAAGTTTCTTTAATGCTTTTTTAAAATTTATAACCAATCAAAACTTCAAATAGTAATGATGATGATGATAATGAAAAAACTAAACAACGTGCCTCATGCAAGCAACCCCTTACACTCTTGAAGGAATGTGAGAGGCCTATAGAGAACAAGAAAAAACACCTAAATGAACATGGTCTTACCATAAAATTTAGATTAAATAAAAATAATAATAAAACTTAGGCTAAATACATAAATGATTAAATGGAATCAAATTGACAAATTATCTAATGGGCCCAACTTTTACCAAAATAAGTTAGGTCCATTCCCCTTAAGGCTTATACCCTAATTGGCTCTTAATTAATCATAAATCTTGCGAGCCTTTAGAATATTAAGGCTTTAAGCCCATTAATGAAATTGAATAATTAAGAATATTAATCCCTAATTAGGTTAATTAATTAACCAAATAAGTTGTCAGCCTAAATTGATTAAAAGGTTAATTAGGCTTACTTACCACTTTAAGGCCCATAATCTGAATGAACCTAATCTTGCTTAAAGCATTTTATTTACAAATTGAATTGGATTAAGTGAGTAAATAACAAAAGTGTAATTAATTAATAATACTTATAGTATATTAACATAAGATATAATATTAACAGCTTTAACTCGACTATTGGGATACTCTCTACTTTGCATTTCGATCCTTACATTGTAGATACGCAATCATCTTGGATATTGCTTATTAGAAATGTAAGAATAATAAATCAAACTAATACGTAAACATGACCTAATAGTAAATGCGTATTGCTTGTGCGTAGTTGCCTTATTGGGAGGGTGGTAACCTTCGACTAGATTCCTCATCTATAGGCCGAAACTTCGAGAGGATACAATAATTATGCGCAGGGACAAATCAAGGATAATATGACTGGTTAGGGGGGGTGGGGGGGGGTAAGTTAATATTAAGATTATTGGTAGGAAAACATCTATTTATTATCGTAATTATATTGCATCTTGTATATGTAAAAAGATCTTAATAATGATTTAGTTTGTAATAATTTCTAAAGCTTAATAAGATGCAAAAATTGATCTAAAAAATGATTAAAAGCAATCGGTACACTTCATAAGAAGTTGATATACATATATATTAAATAAAAATTGACTAATATTCTATGAAAAATTACATTAATATATAAAACTTGTGTAAGTTGTGTTTTTTAACAAAAATATATCAAAAAACATAATTGAATTGGAAATTACAAGTAAAGCAGAAAGAGCAACTCGATATAGATATAAGTATTGTCTTACTTTTTATCTAACTTTATATAATTGTTACATTAGCAAACCCAAAAAAAGTATCATTTTAAATATAAATTATTAGTTAATCAATTATTCAATAATCCATGTTTCGTAGCATTAATTGTAGAAAAATTTACTAAATCAAGTTATATAATTAGTATTATTTATCAATACTTTATGTGATAAGACTAAAATACTTGTAATATGAACCATATAATTATTTTTATGGTATTACTTATAAGAAATAGCAATTTAAGAGAATTTACTTAGTTAAATATAATTTATTATTAATGAATTGGTAGTTTGTCCAAAAAAATAAAGTTTTTCTTTTACCAATAAAAGAATAATTTAATACATGCAAAAGATAAGTGCCATATTTTGCTCTTTAAATATATATATATATATATATTTCCTTTTGTAAAAATTTAAAAAAGTAACTTTTTCCTGAACTTGGAAGGGCTAAGGCCCCTACCAACCCCCTTTAGACCCACCCCTATGTGCATTTGGGCTAATGTAATGCAATGATGAGATCGAGTTCACATATCATATATCTTAGGCCATAGATGTGTCGTGACATTTCAAGGTAACTTGAGCCATGTTGGTATGGTAAGTAGTTAGCAGGACGGACATGAAGAGAAGTTAAGTGTAACCTTCATGTCAATGAAACATTTGTAACTGTTTAGACTTATTTAAGATTGGTACACTAGTCAACTCTTGATGCCTACCGTGATAAGGCTAGACCCCTGATTTCCTATCTTATATTTGAAATCATTAATACTCCAATACTAGTTGTTTACTTTCATGCTTAATTAAATAAATAATTGGAATTGCTTGCTGCATTAGAGTTAAGCCCATGTAATGTGTGTTATGCTTGATGTGGTTGTTTACTTTCTATATGTAGACTATACTTATGACTCAGAACTACTCTTACCTTGATGTTTTGGGGGATTCGACAATATTAGTAGATTAGGGAATTAGAGGAGTGATGCAACATTTGCTACACTATTGGCCCGTTTAGTTCACCAAATTGGGATTTACTAAGAAAGGAATAACGCCATAGGGGGGGAATGGGTATTATATTGATTAGTTGAAAAAAAAAATAAGAAGATTATAAACAGAAAACTATTCTAATAGGGAGAAATTTTATTACTTTTACAAAGGCCTTAGGAGTAGAAGCTGACATTACAAAAAATATAGATAAGGATTCTTTGATTTGTGATAGTAAGATTGTTGCAGTCGATTGGTGTGTGATGGTGCCCGATAGCCTATAGTGGTGATACGTAATAGTATGTAGTGGTTTACAATGGTGATGCATGGTGGTGTAGTGGTTACATAGTGATGGTTGTGTTAGGGTATAAGGTTATTTTGAGAAGAAAAGAGAAGATATACAAAGAATAGGGATTCTTAGGTTATATCAAGGAATTGGGATCATTTAATTTTAAGTAATAAAGATTCCTATTAAATCTCAATTTTAAGACTAAAAGTCAAGTGAAGCATGTAATAAGGGGGAATGGCTATTCCCCTAAGTAAACATGTAGTATATATTTTAAACTTTCCCATGCTAATGTTTTTAGCCAGTTATTCTTGTTTATGGGTTTTAAGATTTTCATTATACTTATCGAATGACTATATTTGTTATACTTAAATCTTTTGAGCCTTAGTGATAGGCTAGTCATTGTTTTATGGGCCTGTGAACTCATATGGACTATCTAGAGTATTTAAGGTTCCATTAGTGTTTGATATTTATATATGAAGTTATTTTGAGAATTTTGACCTTATCTCTTTATTTTTTTTTTGGCAAATAAAATCATAATCAACGATTTGTCCTCAAATTAATCACAAATAGTTAGAAACCTACTCTAATATAAATAGCCTTAACTTGTAAGGCTCAAATATTACACCTGGTGAACTATCATTCCACTGGTGGATTCGGGGTGTAATAGTATCACTCTATGTTTCCAAGAAAATGGTGACTAAGGTATAACATCAATATACTTAGTCTAATGTTTAATGTAGATGTGGCTAAACAGCAACATAGGCTCTAATCTAGCCTGTACTAACAGGAGTGATAGTTTCCAAATTCCCAAAGAGGTAGACTAAACTGGTTTAGGCCTCCTAGTTCTGGTGCTAGTTTTAGCTCACAGTTCTGTAACTTGTGAATTAACTTAGCCCCTTTTTTCCCATCCATCCTTCACTCCAAATTTAATTGTGTCAATATTTTACAATTTACCTTTATCTTACTATTGCACAAATTATAATTGCACATACTCCCTATAGGTGTTGAGTCATTAATGTGCAAGCATTATAACAAGTAAAAGATATTACAATGTAGAAGGTAAATAAGGTAGTACTACTATTCATACATGAAACAATTATAAAGTAATAAAATAAAATAATTAGAATGTAGATTTACAAGCAATCCTATTACTTGCATTACAATCACTATTATTGTGTCGCTTTCCTAAAAATCTTAAACTATTGAAATAGTTGATTAAAGTCGAAATAAATCCAAAAACTCAATAAAATAAAAAGTGATGAAGAAGAAGACTATTTTCTAGTTCGATGGTGGTGGCATAAAGTAGAACACATGGTGTAATACATGAAAAATATATACAATAAAATAAGTACCGTAACATATCTTGTCATCTTTTTATTTTTTGGGAGCTACTTATAACGTTTACATGTAAGTATTTGTCGTTTCCATCTTCTATATATTTTAATTCACTCTCTAATTCACTTTAGCCTACTATTCTCTCGAATTTTAACATTAATCAAATCTTTTTTAAGTGATATAGATATTCAAGAAAATGTCAATAAGGAGTATGTGAGGGAGCAAATTGAAATATATGGAAAATAGGTCCATAAATATTTAGCTGTTAACATTTTCCATAAATATGATCATAAACTTACACATATGGTATGGTGGGGGAAGTGAAATAAACATGGTATCATAGTCGTTGCTTGTTTGTGTCTTTTCAATTCTTGTCCTTTATGACCAACTAGACTCTAGTGAATTGTTTTAACAGTTTGGAATTTTTACAAAAATGATATAAAAAGCACCATTTGAAGACAACACCAGTACTATAAAGAACTTATAAAATTTGTAGATACATGAAGCTATTAGTATATGAAACATTTTTTTATGGAAAAGAGGGAGCATTTTCTGTAGATATTTGTGTTGGTGCAAAAACGTGGATGTGTGTTTGTGTAATTATTTACATTTTGTTTGTGGACTCTGTACGAAGTGCATGTGACGCTGCAGAATGATGGGATATGAGATGGCAACTGTCTTGTTTAGTTTGGTTTTGACCCGCCGATTCCATAAGTCTGAACCTGAGATTTGAATCGATCTGCTGGATCGGTTCGAATTTCGACCTGACGTGATGATTCACGATTCAGAAGTGGTGATTGCATACCTCTAGATGGCAGGTATTAAGGCAACTCAAACCCTATTACTATAGTGGATGCCTGATTGTATATTAAAAAGTTAAAACTAGTAGGCACGCGCACTAGGCAGAGAAACCAATGAGCTTAAGACGAGTGAAAGCCGAAACTGTGGTCCCTAAATGGCAGCTACCAATCGTCTTCAACCTACGATGTTGGAATTCATTGGAGAATTTCTCATAAAAACTTATGGTCCAGGTATTTGCAAACCCTTCGTGTATAATATAGGTATTACACTTCAGATCCGTTGGTCCCGATGCCAAGAAAATGTGAAGCACCGGGGCATGGTTAAGTCTGGCACCAGCGGTTCCACCGCATGCTATTTAATTATGCTTTTATATTTCTTTAAATCTTAAGTATTAAATTAATTATAAATTTAATGATTTAAATTTAAAATATACATATAAGTAAATAGTAAAATAAAGAACTAAATCGGTTTTATCAAAATAAACAATAAAACCATAAAAACTCCCAGTCCTGCGTGCTGGATGACAGGGTTGGATCTATGAGCCTGTTTATTTATCGAAGTTTACTGTTAAATTTATTACCTTCTGACTCCTTTTTGAATTACAGAACTGAATATAAATAAGATATGAGATAGTAAATATAACAAAATATAAATCAATTGAGTATACCATTTAACAATTTTAAATTTCACGAATTTCAAATAATGATTTTAACAGTGATTCCATAACTGAAGGTTCGGCGTGTCCTACTAGTTATTGCCGGACTCCTGTATCATTTGGGAGGGAAGAAGGTGGAATATATAAATAAATAAAAGGAGTGGGGTTCCATACAATAGCTACCAGATAGTAGAGCCAAGAACACACATATTAGCTCTGTCCAGATTCCGGAATACAAGAATGGCCGATTGGCCATTATCACAAAAACTAGGATTTGCTATAAAGAATCACATGAAAGAAGCACAAATGCACAAGCTGAAACCATATTTAAAGAATATACACTAGCTAAAACACTATAGAATAGGGTGAAAGACCAGCCCAATTTTGCATGTGAGTCTTAACATAACATTATTTAGCTGCTGGTTTCTCATATTGCCAGGGATTGAATTCTATTGATGTGGGGTCGACCTCTCCAACCGTATCCGAAGAGTCCACAGCTGCACGGTGTTCAGAGTATTTCCCATTATATTGGTACACTTCCAAATCACCCCAGGGTGTAGGGCTGATTTCACCAGTTTGATCAAACCATCTGGGGATGAAGTTATCACCACTCTCTTCGCGGATCCTCTTTTCGGCTCTTTGCCTTTCCTCCAAACTGAAAAAAATTGCAAGACTATGATTAAAGAGTTCCAGGTTGTCCTAGCCCATTCAAGAATTATTTATTTTGCAAATTGGATTATTAAAAGGGCAGGCAAGATGGGACAATATACCCTACTTTACTTCATGATATTTCTATTTCAATACATTAGAAGAGAAAGTTAAAAGACCACAGAGTGGATGGAGAATAGAACCTGTTCTTCTCAGCACCAGCTTTGGAGAGGTCACCCTTCTCGAGAGCATATCTATCTGGTCGTAACCGAGAATCGGTAGCCAATAATTTCTTTGGAGCGGAATCAAAACTGTTCACTTTGTGACCAAAATATGTGTACTGGAATTTATCGTTTTTTGGGGCTTCAGAAACTCTCCATACCTGTGGAGGAGCAAGAAAGGAATAAGCATGGAAATTTGAGTAAATTAAGAAATCAGGTCTATCCCACTAAAAATAATCTGAGATGCAGAAAAAACACCGAGTACACCTAAGCAAAATATCCCCATTTCTCATATATCCACTACAAATTCATCATTTGCACTGGCCCGATCATCTTAAAATCTCCTGTTTGGTAATATCCAGGCAGTTTTCCCTTAATTGATCCCCAACTTGTCCTTATTCTATATAGTAAACACTAGGAAACTACCTTGAACGTTTCCTCCAACAGCATAAGAAAATGAAGAGTTCAGCCAAGTCTACCATAAAAGCTCAGATTCACAATCCATCATATTATGTTAATGACAGAAATTAGCAGTTCACCTTGTACCCTGAAAAAATTGCCAGCCTAACAGGCCACTCGAGCAGAAAAGTTTATAAGATTATATTTTCAGAGAACAGAACAGAAAATCTATCAAATTTAGTTATATGAGAGTGGAAAAAAGATGCATTTTCTTATTGCGGCTGAAACCAGCACAGTAGTATTGCTGATGCCAGCTAATGAAGGTTTGTTGATTTTACTTATCACCCACTATCAAGAAATATATCTTAAAGTGCCTCCATAGGATAAATTTTATCCATGCACACACACACATTTATGAAATAACAGTTGATTGATGATAAGGGGAAAAAAAATCTCAAATGATAATCCCCTTTTCTGTGCAGACACTTATTTACATGAGAAAAGGGTTGGTTATTTTTTATGACTTCTTCAAAAGCCTAATGGTAACTCTTCAGGATATAAATCAAATTTCAAGTTAGCATGCCACACCCATCATCACCTAGTGCACATAAGAATAAAATTCTGTTGTCATTTTGAAATTTTAAAGTGCGAGGTCATGGCCATTTAATCTTAGTTCCAATATTTGGGATAAAGTACTGTCATCATAGAATAAACATTTGAAGTGAAGCACTACCACATTTACAAGATCAATGGAGATATCATTTGATAGGAGTGTAGTAAGTGACAAGAATCCACATTCCTCCATATTTTATCGGTAAGAAGTAGAAGCGTTCTTTAACGTCAGACAAATGCAAATACCCCATCATAATTTTATGTAACTCTTGAAAAAAAATGATATTATATATTTAGGTATTAATGTTCATGACAAAGTGTAATAATGGAATAGGATCTTATATAGTCAACCCCGCTAAGTGTTGTTCTTGTCGTTGCTGTAAATTTATATCACATTACAGTAACAATTAATCAAAAAAAGGAAGAAAAAGCAAAAGACATCCAACATGAGTTAAATCTATCCACTGGTTGACCAACAGCAGAGAAAAAAATTGTCTACTACTGCTACACTTTCTGCATGATCAAACAAAAGCAACAGGAAAAATATTTTACCTCCTTCAGTTCAGTGTTAGGAAGTGGTTCCCCTTCTTTGTCGCAGGGTTGATAATGCATGGATTCGTTCCATTTTCCGGTCATCAGTATCTTTGGTTCTTCAGCAGCATTATACACATAACCATCAACTTCATAGCGACCAGCACTGCAGATGGAATATATATGTTCATTTTCATCGAATCATCAAGAATAATTTCTTAACGTTAAAACATCAAATAGTCAAGAAAAGAAAAGGTAATAGAACGATAAGCAAGGCTAGCACACACGTGTTGTTTGTACCACTCTTATGGTTCAATTTAAATTGAATGTAAATAGCAACTGTGACAGCACAGTACTTCATCATCCACAAGGCATGGATAGAACTTCAAACTTGTTTTGGCAATATCATGTAACTGACAAAAATATAGTCCAAAAGGAAACAGCCAGTATCGCAGTATGATATTAATCATTATTACAATCTGCATAAATTACCAAGAATGAATCTGTTTAAAGCAGAAATTCATACCCAAACCATCCACATGGCTGAAAGTACAAGACCACCTTATCCCCAGTAGTCAAATTCGTCAGAACCATATCACCTGGTGAATCAATCCATGTTCTTCCAAATATCAAATTGCTGACTTTTGTGGGAGGAGGCACCAAATCTAGAACAACACCATCTCTCTTGAGGGTGACATGGGACCTGCATAAATGTTCACAAAAGCAATTTAGCATCCACATTTCCACTAGTAGTGTCTACTCTTTTACTAAAAGCTATTCTAAATGTGTAGTAGTAAATAGGAAAGCTTACACCAACTCTGCAAATTTAAGCTTTCAGATCAATTGGCTGTGAAGTTGAACTCAACATAGTATCAAAACAGAAATTAATTTGAATCCCTGCTTCATTATTTCAACCCCATCAATAGTTCATCTACTAGATGGGCTTTACTCAAACTCCCAACATACTAAAAGGAAGCATTTGATGTAATCAAAAGAAAAAATTACACCAAGTCTACAAAGCTTAAACTTTAGACTAGTTGGTTGTACAGCTAAACTCAACACTCAAGAAGGAAAGATATAGCAATCGGAATTCTCAAAAAAGCAACTCCACGACTTCATTAAAATCTTGAGTTCGAACACCAAGATGCCTTTCAAAACCACTATAACACTTGTTTCTTGCTAACATAACAAATGCCATACTACGACAGGTAATACCATTTTGAATACAAAAAGATATGTGACAATATACAGTATTCATGATTACTAAGCGCTATCTAAAAATCAGAAAATGCCAAGGACTTGCACCTCTAGTCTCCAATATGTTCGGGGAGTTACAATCCGATCAAATATGAACACGAAAAAAAATAATAATAATAAATAAATAACAATATGCTAAAGCAGGCGAAGTGCTTTTAAACTTATATACACCTTACCTTCCAAGAGGGTAAATATCAACAGAATTCCCCAAGAATTTAGTCTTCACCTTTGAGGTAACATCGTATGCAAAATGCTCATTTTCTGCATGGCCTGCACTTATAGGAGGGTGGTGACTCACCTGAAAGTAGCAATTTTTTTTCAGCTTATTTGAAAAAGAAGACAGAAAAATATGCCAAAAATCATTCAACAATTAAAACTTGCCTGCTCAGCAATGAATTTGATGCCATCATGAGTAACCATTTCATAAGTCTCCCCAAGAATCGGATTAAATGGTTTCCAAGTTCTTTGATATGCATAGTAGATAGATATGAACCACGATACTGCAATTATAAGTCGTGAGTTTTGTCATCATTCATCTTGATCGCATGAGTATAAAAAGGTAGTGGGACAGCAAAGAAAATATTGATTATTTTACTTACCCACATATACCATCCGCATGTAGGGATCCTCACATTTGTCTGCCAAATCTAAAAGGTGAGAGTACTCCATCATCTGTACCCAATTTGAAGAATTGTTTTACATCAGAAACAGGCCATTTGAATGAAAGGAAACTAAGAAGGAACCAACATACCTCTGCAATTCTCTGCAGTGTTGTCATAGGTTCGAAAATGAGAACTGGAAGTGTCACCATTGATGTGACATCTGAACCAATATATTTTTGCATCATCTTCCAGTAATTATCCCGATCCTACAAAAGTAACCAGGGAGTGAGACTAATCAGACAAGTCACTGCCCAGTTGGGATGGACATAAGGTATGAATTGTTCCTGTTGAGACTGGAAGTAACATCAAATAAGTTGCAGTACTAAATCATACACAATGTTATTGGCTTACGAACTGAACACGCTAAAAGTTCACAGATGAAATTACTTCTCATTGCAACTGCCATTTTTCACCAAATATAGCTTTCAGCAAATGTTCAATCAAATCAATGGATATGCAATTAGACCAAAAAGAAAACTATAAAGAAAGGAAAAGAAATAGCAAATCAACACAGACTATACCAAGTACAGGTTCCAGCTAGAGTCATTTCAATTTTCACCGACATAACAGCCTCAGTTTCCTTTGCACGATATAACTATTTTTAACTAATAATTATAAAACCACACCAAATCTATTAAGCTTTAAGCTTTTAGATCAACTAGTTATGGATATAAAATTTATCGATAACAGCATACATTCCAAGAGACTTGGTTGACATATGTAAAGCAACATGATCATGCAAAGAAGAAGACAAACCTCCTGCTTCCACCTCCCTTTCTTGGCTTCCTCCTCGGCATCTTGTTTTCCTCCATCTGGATTAATGACCTGAAGTCCCTCATAACCAAGGAACCTTCATAGTTCGAAGAAATTAAATAAACCCATGAATACACTCCCTAAGATAAATGATATGATGCAGTGAATGAGATGAATTCCACTATTAAACACGTTTTCGGTACACCCCTTTTAAAAATTGAGATGAATATTGGGAACTTTCTAAAGAATTTTTATTTTTCAACCCATGGTACAAAATTTTTCTAAGTTTTGTCTCATCCAATAGGAGCCCTTTCTGTTAAGCACCGTGCCCATTTTGAGAAACCCTTTTTTTTTATACCAGGACCAAATATGATACTAGATGTTTAAAACCATGCAAACCGAACACAACCTGCATGTCATATCCTTCAGCATAAACCTCTTGTACCGTGTTTGCTATACGACCTTTTAAAAAAACGAGATGAACCTTTTAAGATCTTTCTAAAATACTAGGAGCCTTTTTGTTCAGCAACGCAACCATCTTGTAAACCAAACATGGTACTGGAAAAATTTATCCACAAGTCTTTAGAATTATGCAAACCAAGCGCCACCCACTTATGTCATCTTGTTCAGTTCAAGTAAACTTACTATAGGCATCATTAGTGCTTGAATCGCGTGGCAAAAGAATAAACAAATTCAAGAATCAAAGTAACATTTCAAGCTTAAAACCAATAGCTAGATACTGGAGATTACAAAATCGAAAATAAAAGTACCCATTGACAGATTTGGTCAAACTGGAGAAACCGGAAGCAATGGAAGCGAAGAAACTGGTGCTTTGTTGTTTGGGATCATTACTTCCCATTTCTTTTCTAGTTTCTAGGAAAATCAGTACGAAGTTCAAAGATGAAACGGATTGCTAATATAAGAAAGCCAGACTAGATTTTGATGATGGGGCTGAAATGGGAAAAGGCAAAGTTTTGAGTTTATATAGAGTTAAGATGTGAAGGGAAAAAAATAAATAAATAAATAAAATATTGGCGGTTTCTCAAGGTGGAGAAGTCAAAATTTGAGAATATTCAAAGCCATCTTTCGACTCGTTTGACCACTTTGTTTGTATCTACGCCTTGGAGTCCACGCGGTTCAAGGTTGTCCTGGAGGCATAGGGATCTCAACACACAATTTACGCAAATTCCATGGGGAATTCACCGGCCGATTGTTCTAATTCGTATTAACTTATTGTGGTCATAAGTTATATTTTTTATGGGAATCAAAAATACATGAAATTGTATAAATATTATATAGGTAGTTTGTTTATTATTCATATCAGGTTAATGTGAAATTAAGCAGCTGAGCTTTATCAATGATTCGTTGAATCAATATCTACTAGGCTATTATTTATTTTATTATATAGTGGGAATGAGCAACGCAGGACAGCAATCATAAATGTATCGTTAACTTTCTTCATAAAAGAAGTGTGAAACTAACTTTGCAGGTCTTTTTTTCTCTTTATTCGTTTATGCAAATTTAAAGATAAAACTTTAAATAAAGAGTATTCTACATCATTTACCACTCTACATTCACATAAAATCACCAAATATCATCATCTTGTCGAAAAATGCTCGCATAGTAGACTCTTTGGGCTCTTTTTGGTTTTTAAACAATATTGTAAGTACTACAAACGACTTGATCATGTCGAAGCTAAAGTCGTCGAAGAATTAAAGAGTAACGGCACAAAGTAGCACTATCAAGCTATTTGTAGTACTTAAAATATTTTTTTAGTACCAAATACAACTCAAGGGATCTATTTTGCAAGCATTTTCCAATAAAATGGTAATGTTTGGTGGTTTTTAATGGTTGTGGGGCAACAAAAAGTGCAGAAGAGTTTCTATTTGAGGCCTTATCTTTGAATATGTATAAGTGAAGAGAAATAAAAAGTTGAAAAATTAGTTTTACACTTCTTTATGAGGAAAATGAATGATAAATTTACAATTGTTATCATACATTTATCATTTCAGAGACCTAAATCCACTCTATAATGAAATACAAAATGAGTATTGATTGAGTAAATCATTGGTAAAGGAAAAAGGATACTAGATGAATGTTTTTGATATGTGTCTCAATGGACTATAGATTTTACTTATTACATATGATAATAATGTCACATAGGCACCATATAGATGTCACACCAACATGAAATTAACAATAATAATTAATATATAATTACAATAATAATAAATAGTGCCATATAGGTAAGAAAATGCCACATGAATGTGAGGGCAACATATAGATGCCATGCTAGCATAGAAGTATTAATAATAATTATGCAAGCATGAAAATGCCACATCGATGACACATAAGCATGTAAACGCCACATAAGCATGTAAATGCCACCTGCATCAATATCAAGAAATATAATTAACCATAAATAGTTTCATTAGGTAGTAAATTGACTATTTCAAAGTTTAAAAAGTAAGTTACAAATTCAAGGAAAATTTAGTTACTAAATTTTACAATAGCCCTATTTATAGTATAATTGTGCTTTTTCTTTATAAATATATAGTGTTCATATTAGCATTTGTGTTATTAATACTATTATTATTTTTTGGCCAACTACTATGGTATACAACTTTAGGGAAGAGATGAATCAAAACTAGTTCCTTTCTTTAGGAATTAATATCGATGCTATTAGGTTACACAGCTTACTTAAGGTATATGTTATTATATTGTATTAGAGATTATCTTGTTTGAATATGAGTTGATATGTTACAATCTAAAATTATGCTAAACAATTAGTAGTTTATTAGTTAGTCTTTTTCTAGGTAAATATTTATGAGATATTTAATATCATAAGTAGCCAACCAAGTGAATGTAATCCATCCATCCATCCATTCTAGTAAATTCAAAAATTGTAAAATTCCTTTTACAAAAATTGCTTCATCTTAAATAGGCAAATCAATTGTGGAGCCTACCCATCTCTTGTAGAGCTTTATTAATTTCATTTACTATATTCCTATTTTTGTAATAATAAAACCATAAGTATAACATTGGTGCTCTTGTTGATCCATTTTTACTATTCATCATTTGTTTAACCGTCACTCTTTCTCATGTTCTTGATCTTAGTGTAGAAGACAATCAAATTGTCTTCTACCTTTTGTGATGTGAGATGTTTAATAAATGAGATTTTGATTGAAATGGAACAATTATCAAAGCATATGGAAGAAATGCAAGAAGTCATAGTTGTTGATAGGTGCAAAGTGGAAAAAGCAATGGAACATATGGAAAACAAAAAATGGAAAATTCAACTACATTTCCCACTCAAGAAAATCAAGAAACTAACCCCCATTGTTGAAGAAAATTATAGTAATGGAAGAACTTCTTTAAATGAAATGACTAGTGAGTGGTTAACTTAGTATTGGATATTCCTAGCATTTTTCTTCTTGTTATGAGGGATAAAGGCAACCAAAGTGTTTGTACTGTTAATTTTTAGTGTCTTTGTTAACGGTAAAGTTAACGATTCTTATAATTTTTTGTACTTTAGTGTTTATATTTTAGTTATAATTGCATTTTGGTCTCTGCTTTAAATTTGATACATTTTAGTGTTTGTTAACTTGTTTATTTATTTAAAACCACTTTTGATTTCCCTTAATTAATATAATATCATTTTGAAAATTAAAACAATTTGTTTATATCTAATAATTTCAATCATACATGATTTTTATATGTGATATTTAGTAGCAGCAAATCTTATAATGTTAAAGCGTTAAAATCTAATTTTATTTAAAAATAATATCTCTTATGTGTAGGATACATGAATCAAGTAAATTTTAAAATAGTCATAACTTGTAAATCAAGTCTCATTTGACCTTACAACATGATCAATTCTCATTTGACCTTACAACATGAATTTTTTATCTTGTTAAACAATATACCTTTATGTTATAATATTTTTGTTGTATATATGATAGTGTTTTAATACTGATTTTTCATTCATTTCAATTGACTTTTGTAGACACCTAATTTTTGCCCCTCTATAGTCCTAATTTTTATTTTTACAAAAAGGATCCTAATTCAAAAATAAAATAATAATAAAAATAAAAAATTTTAATAAAAGATAAAAATAAAAAAAATTAACAAGTGATGAAAATACGAAAAAAATAATAAGTAAAGGAAAAATTATAAAAATTTCGTAGAGTTTTAGGAAGTAATTTATTAGGAACAAATCGTTTTAGTTTAACTTAGTTCAAAAAAATTAATTATTATTTTAGGGAGTCACGTGATTTAAGTACAATTTAATTGTATTAAATGTCAAAATGTAGACCAATGGCCTAACGGATAAGCATAGGGGTATATAATATAGAGTTAGTTTAAGGTCATGGGTTTGAGTCTCACTAGGTATCTATGTTTTTCTATCTTTTTTATTTTTAGCAAGTTGAGTGTATGGGAACACAACTAATTAAATCTTTTTCGTTCAAATTTGAATCATTACAGAAGATATGAATCTAGTTTGATTTTGATTAAATTGGATTTGAATTAATATGAATTATTTGGATTTAATTTATTTTTTATCAAATCGGGTTTAAAATCAAGATAATAGATTTGATTCTATGATTTGGTTTGGGTTATATAAAAAAACACACTCCCAAAAGAACAGAGGAAGATCCTTCACAAAAAAAAAAAAAACACCTTATACAAAAAACCCAGTTGCATGCACACCGCAGCCCACAATTCCACGACGCCACAACCCATTACACAGACGACTACCAGACCACTTCTTCTAGACTGCTACTTTACGCAAACATTACCGCAACTTGTAGCAGCGTGCTCGAATCTACGATAAGCTCAGGTCACATGCAGTACAATGGACCACAAAGCTCACGAGCTCGATCTCCTTGTGCCAACCATCCCGGTTACTATGTGGTAGCCCAAGCCTCTCCACCGTACAGCAAACATAATCACCCAAGCCCGAATCACTTACCATAACCAATGCTGCACCGCACTATCCACATCCATGTATCGTTGAACAGTTCACACCAACGATACCACCACGGCGTTGCAGATCGTACGAAGATCAATCCAAGTGCAGAACATTACTGCGCTCGCTTGACGGTCGCTACACTCACCAATCGAGTAGCCGAACTCCATCCCCTTTATCCAACAAACAACAGACGATAGCCATAAACCGATACGATCCAAACTCCATCCTCTTCGTCTAACAGTACAGGCCAACGAATAGGGCAACAATGGCCATCTGTACAGCAATACCAAGTCTGATCAACGGTTACACCAGCAGTATGTCCACTTCATTACGCCAAGCCCATCCACAGCAGCACCGAGTACACCATCCACTGTCTACTCTTACACATCACAATATCAGCACGTTGCATAGTCATCGCTGAATTCCAGCCACTACACTTTGCATTCACACTTACGCCACTTCACATGCACGAACGAAACAATTCACACAAATACGAATTCCATCGTACTTCACCATCGTTTACACAACAGCGAATACACACAATCCCGATCAGCTATCACCATTGCCGAACAACAATCAGGTTCGGTTTATTGCCATTTTGTTATATTATTATATGATATTATATTATTAGATAGTATATATAAATATGTGCATATAATAGGATATGCTTTTAGCATTAGTTTTCTTTATTATATAGATTAGGTATATTATATTGATTTAAGTGAATGTTTATTTAATAAGTAATAATATAGATGTAAAGACATATATATGTATTAGATAAGGGATTGTTAAGATTTGTTTTTGTTATATATATATATGTTATTATATTAATTATACTTTATTAGTTAACATAATATATAATATATGTATATGTTAGTTTAGGAGTTTTAGTATTAGTTCTTATACCAGTGTATCATATGGAATTAATTTATTTTGATAGATAATTGTATATATTAGTTTAGGGATTATTAGGATTTGTCATATCTTAAGATTTGGTTTATCACATAGAAAGTTGTTTTTTTTTTCTTTAAATACAAATTAATAAAGACTCTTTTAAAAAAATAGGATTGTTAGAGTATTTTTTTAAAACAAAAACACTCAAGAGCTAGGGTCCTTTTAGGTTTTATTTGAATAAACTAAATTGGTAACAACGTAAATTCGATCGGTTTTCAAAAATTAAAATCAATCAACACACTAAATTTTTTGAAAGAACTACAATCGTCTGATCCCAGCTAACAAGTACATAAGCATCTTCGAAGCGACAATGAAATATGTAGAAACTTAGGTCCTTTTTTTTTCTCTCTTTTGATTTTATTTATTTATTTTTTAAATATTATAATTAGAAGAATAATCCTAATTTCGATAAATAGATAATGGTACTCATTAGGGTTTAATAGGTTAGCCCCCAAACTTGGAAACCCTCTGGTTCTTCATTTAAAATTAAAATCAAAGACTGGTAACCAAATCGTAATCAAACCACCCAATTGGTTATAGTTTTTTTTTCTTTTCTCGACTTTAGTCGAGTGGTGACTCCAAAAATTATTTTCAATAAAAAACCAAAATTTCTCAATTTCTTTAGTCAATGATTAATATTAAATGGATTAGGATTTAGTATTAATCGAAAATGAGGAAATTAATTTTAAATAAAAGAAACCGAAAAATCGAGCTCGACAACCTTACTTTTATGAATTCATTTATTTTTATTTTAAATGACTTTTATAAATTGTAGACATGTTTTTATTATATAATTTTATCAAAAAGTTTTGTCATAATATGTTATTTGTAAAACTTTATAACCCCTTAATGTATTAGTTTGCTTTAAAATTATACATATAAAATTATCTTTTTCCTTAAGCAAACTTGTCTAAGTCTTTTATTTTTTATATTTTTTGAAAATCAATATGATTTTAAGATTACAACCATTACAAAATTTTAAGAAACATAATCTTATAATTTTACAATCACATTAAGTAGTATAAAAATTTACAAAAATATATTATTGTATTGAGGTATATTGTTTGACAAGTTCGAAAATTCATGTTACAAAGTCAAACAAGACTTAATCTATAAGTTATGACCATTTCAAGATTTTATTTTATTTATGTACTCGACATGTAATTGATCTTATTTTCAAATAAAAGTATATCTTAAGTTGTAGCGATAGTTACAAAAAAACTCAAATTAAAGAAGGAGAAAATGCAAAGGAACAAGATCAATTATCCGGATGTCTCTAAATATAGAGAAGAAAATGAGTCAAATACAACTCATAATTTGGAAATAGCTCAATTTCATATCCATTGTATGGGTCCCCTCATAATATAAATAGGGATGCCTTCATGTCAAGCACATGCATACGTAACAGAAAAATATTCCTTAATAACAAACAGTACCACCTCACTCCTAAGCAAAAAATTCTAGTGCTAATGAATTATTTTGTAGTAATATTAAGCCTGGGCCATAAAGAGAAGGCCCACAACCCAAAACACTATTAGGCCTTAATACTAGTAGCCGACACTACTTAGACAGAACATTACTTCCCTTAGTTGAATTGGAGTATGTGTCATGTAACACTTTTCCTTTCACAAACCCTAAGTTTGCTGCATTACCCCCTCCTTTTAAAACCCTTCACCCTAAGGGTATGTTAGGAAATCGTGCCAATAAATCAAAGAAGAACTCCCATGTAGCTTCTTCAACAAGATGCCTTTTATGTCGGACTAAGACTAAGGAATTAGTAACATGTCCATGCTTGGTGATTTTGTGGTCAAGAATGGCCTCTGGCTCTAGAGAGGTGGTGTCAAAGATAGTAGAGAGGCTGTAAGGTTGAACAAACGTAAGGCCTTTATACCTTATGAGAAGTGACACATGAAAGGTGGAGTGAAGTCTAAATCCAACCGGTAATGCCAGTTTGTAAGCAACATGTCCAATATGATCCACCACTCGGTAAGGTCCAAAATATTTTGGTGTTAATTTGTGATTGTGATGCTCTTTTAAACTATGTTGCTAATATGCTTATAATTTCACCTACACCAACTCCCTAATAGCAAACTCTCGGTCACTTCTTTTCTTGTTAGCTTGTTGTATCATTCTACCCTAAGCACTTCAAAGATGAAACTTAAGGAGTAGTAGAGTAGCCTTCATGTCCATTAGCAAGTCATTTACAGCTTCATGCTTGCAATCTTTGAGTATATAAGGTAAATGAATGGGAAGGGGGTAACCATATAGAGCTTCAAACAATATAGTTTGTGTACTAGAGTGGAAGTTGGTGTTATACCACCACTCCACCAAAGAGAGTAAAGAACATCATCGCTTAGGGTTTTTGCTTGAAAATCATCTAAGATATGTCTCTAAACATTTGTTGACAACTTCAGTTTAACCGTCCATTTGAGGATGGTAAGCACTTGACAACCCCAATACAATAACTTATAACTTGAAATGTTCCTGCCAAAAAGTACTAACAAAGATAGGATCTCTGTCAGTTACAATGTTATGTAGTAAGCCATGAAGCTTATAAATGTTATCTAAAAATAGTTGAGCGACCTGTCTTGCTGAGTAAGGGTGCATTAAGCTCAAAAAATGACTATACTTAGTCAACCTATCAACTACTACAAAAACGACACCCTTGCTTTATGATTTAAGCAAACCTTCAATAAAATCCATTAATATGTCAGTCTACAAATGTTCGAGAATAGGGAGTGGTTGCAATAAGCTGGGTGTTGCTACATTTTCTAACTTATGTTGTTGACAAACCTAACATTTACGTACATACTGGCTCAATGGGCGCTCCAAACCTAGCCAATACAATATCTTACTAATGCATTTGTAGGTTACATGGCCCCTATAATATCCTCTTAACATGCCATCATGATATAAGTGCAATAAGGTCCTCTTTAATTCGTCATCATGTCCTACCACTATCCTACCCTTCTTCTATAACACCCCATCCTGTAATGAGTAATGTTTAATATCTTCCCCTTATTGTAATCGCATTACTAATTAATTGTAGAACCAATTATCTTCTTAACTTTTCTTAATTTCCTCAAATAGATTAAGAGCAACAACATGTGAAATAACTAATGTTTGTAGGCTAGACTGATCATTACGGAAGAGAGCATCAGTTGCAGCGTTTTCTTGCCCTTGCTTGTAGTGAACCTCATAATCAAGTCCTACAAATTTAGTTAACCACTTTTGCTGACTTGGTGTCAAAACCCTTTGTTCAAGGAGATATTTCAAACTTTGATGGCCGGTTTTGACGATAAAATGATGACCAAGCAAGTAATGTCCCCATTTATTAACTACATAAACCAACGCTAACATTTTCTTCTCATAAATGGATAGTCCCTACTATTTAGGTGATAATGCCTTGCTAATATATGCTATAGGATGTCTATTTTGCATTGAGACAGCCTTAATACCTTCCTTACTCGCATCTTTTTCTAGCACAAAGGGTTAAGAGTAATCCAGTAATTAAAGCATTGAAGATTAAGTTAATGCTTGTTTCAACGTGTCAAAGGCTACTCCAACAACTTCATCTTACTTATATTGATCCTTCTTCAGTAGGTTAGTCAATGGTTTCTCCAAAATTTCATAACTTTTGATGAATCTCCTTTAATACCCTACAATACCAAGAAATCCTCTAAGTTACTAGATGTTAGTAGGCACCAGCCAATCTAAGATGGCCTTAATCTTCACCGAATCTATAGTAACTCCTTCCTTAGTAATCACGTCCAAGGTACTCAACCTTCTTAGCCCCAAAGATACATTTGCTCCTTTTAAGATACAATTTCTCTTGCCTCAAAATTTGGAAAACCAATCTCAGTTATGCTTGGTGTTTTTCTAAAGGTCACTATATACTAAGATTTCATTGAAAAACACAAGAACAAATTTCCTCAAATATGGTTTGAACAACTCATTCATTAATCCTTGAAATGTAGATGGTGCATTAGTAAGCACAAAAGGCATCACCAAAAATTCAAAATGCCCATTACATATCTTAAAAGCTATTTTGTACACATCATCATAATGCATATATATTTTATAATACCTGGATCGTAAGTCAAGCTTATTAAAGTAACTTGAGCCATATAGCTCATCAAACAAATCTTCAATCAACAAAATCAAATAATTATCTTTGATAGTGTGCTTGTTTAATTCCCGATGATCTATACACATACATGAAGTCCCATCTTTCTTCCTTACTAACATCATCAGGTAAGAATAAAGGCTATGACTTAGGCATATAATTCCTTGTTGTAACAACTCTTTAATCATCTCTTCTAATACATTCTTTTGTATATTCAAATGTCTATATGGTTTGAGATTCACTACTTTAACACCCTCACACAAGTAAATGCAATGATCATGAGTTCTCTCAGGTGGAAGGGCAGTAGGTTCCTCAAAAATGTCATTAAATTCTTCTAACAATTCTAACAATTGAGGATGAGGCAATGTTTCATCAAGTTCCATGCTATTACATTCCTTAACATCAATTATCCAATACAAGTAAGTGGTAGCAGCAATGTTAAACATGAGCTTAGAAAGTTAAGTACCCTCAATACATTTGATACTCTCTTGTTCACCTAATAAAGTATATTCTTTATCCTTCCATACAAATGACATACTTAAATAATGAAAATTCCATTTCACATCTCTTAATTCTACCAACTAAGGTACTACTAAAATCAAATCATAGCTATTAAACGATAATAAATACACATCAGCAAATAACATTATACCTTGTACAATCCATGAGAATTGGGGAATCATTCCTTGAGTAGTCATGGTAGAACCATTAGTCAAAGTGATTTCTACTGCTTTGGTGTCCTTCACTACATACCTAAGACCCTTGGCCACTTTAACATCCAAGAAATTAAGAGAGCTACCCGTGTCCACCAAGATATTCAAATTTCTCTTCTTGTGAAGCCCAAAAAACCTGATATAATTAGGTATACAGACATCAGGCCCTTATATGGCACACAAGGTAAGCTATGAAAATTGGTTTTCTAAGCTTTGTTCGGAATCCGTCATCCCTTCCTCACTCACTTCCTCATCAACATCCCCAACTATTGATAAATTGAGGTGCTTCAACTTGCATCTATGACTAGGACCAAATTGTTCATCACACAGAAAATATTTTTTTTTTTCTCCTTTTCTCCTCCATTTCTTTAGGGGTAAGGCATTTGTGGGGTTTAAAGGGTTGGTATGAAGAACTAGGCTTATTTGGTAGGGTTTTCTGTGTATGGGGTTGTATGGTATTGGAAGCAAAAGTAAAAGTATGTTTGGAGAACCAAGGGGTGTAAGGCTAATGAGAAAAGGTTGTGCGTTTGTTGGGTTTGGTATTGCTGTCTTGGTGAAGGGCGGCTAAGTTAGCTTCTTGTAATTTGGCGAGAGTGTAGGCTTATCTCAGGGTTTAGGGTTAGAGCATGAGTATCAAATATTGTAATTCAGTTTTTAAGCCAGTGAGGAACAAACTCACTTGATGGTGTTTAGGTACTTGCACCATATTGTTTAAGTGCTTAAACTTATCAATATAATCTTATAATGGTCCTTCTTGTACTAGGTTTTTTAGGTTTGAAATTGGGTCATAAAAAATTTAAGTAGTAAACCTCAGTAACAACGACTAAGTAAGCTCTTCCCAAGTAACTGGAGTGGTCATAGATACTTTTTTCAATAATTTATGGTACCATTCAAGTACCTTTCCCTCAAAGTGCATCATAGCCAATCTAACCTTGAGTGACTCAAGGGTCTCATCTACTTCAAAATAATGTTCCGATTTGTAAATCCAAGCTCTTAAATCATCACCACTAAACACTGGAAATTCCATTTTTACAGGTTTAGGAACTGAATGTGCTGTTACATAGATAGGCAAAAGGCATACTGCCAGCAACTTCCCATTGTCCCCCTTCTAATCATCAACCCTTACAAATGAAGGCGAAGCATTGTAAGTAATTGTTCCACCTTTAACCTAAAACTTCAACACAATTATGGTTTTAAGGGCCTCATTAACTGTCTTAGCAAGGTTTTCATGCTTTTCATTTTGTTCTTATTACAATGTTTTCAACAAAAGTTCATTTCGCTCTTGCCATTCTTTAAGGGCAGCTTTAATTGCTTCCTTTATCTTTGTCATTCTGAATTTTTCTTTTCATAGGATCATGGCTCTAATGCCAATTGTAGCAATAGCTACGAAAAACTCAAATTAAAGAAAGAGAAAATGCAAAGGAATAAGATCAATTAGTGAATGTCTCTGAATACAAAGAGGAAAATGAGTCGAATACAACTTACAATTTGGAAATAGCTCAATTTCATATCCACTGTATGGGTCCCCTCATAATATAAATAGGGATGCCCACATATCAAGTGCATGCATACATAACAGAAAAATATTACCTAATAATAAACGGTGCCGCCTTACTCCTAAGTAGAAAGTTTTAACGCTAATGAATTATTTTGTAATAATAATAAGCTTGGGCCATAAAGAGAAAGCTTACAGCCCAACCCACTATTAGGCCTCAACATTAGTAGCCAACACTACTCAGATAGAACGTTACTTCTCTTAGTTGAACTGGAGTTTGTGTCATGTAATACTTTTCTTTTCACAAACCTTAAGTCTACTGCATAAGTCCTTAATATTATAAGATTTTCTAAAATTAAACATCATATGTAAAAGTCATGTATGATCAAAACTATTAGATATAAAAAAATTATTTTCATTTTGAAAATTATATATTAAATACAGAAAAAAATAAATTTATTTTAAGTAAATTAACAAGTGAACAAATACTAAAATGCATCAAATTTAATGTACAAATACCAAAATGCAATCAAAATTAAAGTATATAAACTAAAATGTAAAAAACTATAGTGACCATTAAATTTTGCCTTTAACAAAGACACTAAATTGAAATTAAACTAAAGGAAAAAACACTAAATCACAAAAAATAAAAATTCATACGCTAGATTGTTGAACCAATAGGTTCTTATATGTAATTTTGATGAGAATAAAATCATGTGAGTTATGTTAAATTAATCATTAATTATGAACCTCTTTGTAAGGCTTATAAAAACATGGTAAATTTAATAAAAGACTTGAATTATCTTTATAACACTATCTTTATATGATATCTTTGTAATGTAACTTGATTAGATTGAATTTGAAATTCTTGGAAGAAGTAAAAGGGATTAGATCTGTTTGTTGTATCTTAGTGTGTGCTATTCAGCTGTTCTAGTATGAACCGCCCAACCAATAGTCCTGGACCATTTAGCTGGTTGTTCTTAGACTGTACGGCTAGTTGCCACAAATCAGTGGTAGGTGATGGACCGTACGGTTGGTTATCCTTAGACCGTCCAGCTAGTTGCTGTAGATCAATGAGCTATGTTGGACCATGTGACTGGTGACCTGAAGATCGTCCGAATGATGACCTTATTTAAATGGACTATCTGGCTGGTCTACACAAAAAAAAGCTGTTGTAGAGCATTAAATGAAGAGAAAAGTGGACCAACGGTTGGATTTTCTTAAGAGGCCATAAATATAAATTGTTAGGTACTTGATAATTCTTATTTTAAATACATTTCACATAATAATTTTATAGCATTTCCCTTATATTTTTGGTTTATTTTAAAGAAATTGACACTTAAGTGAGTAAAATTTTAATTTCAAAGTTTGAACAGGTTCTTGGATTGAAAACGAAGAAAAAGAATCAAGTTTCACTCAATTTGGAGTTCAAATGAATGAATTATGAAGTTTTAAAGTTATAGAAACAATAGGAGAAAATGACAATTTTTTATAGAAAGTTACACAGTTTGGGACACAATTGTGTCCCTAGGTTGTGTCCATGCAAGATACTTTTTGTGCTAAGGTCAGTAAGTTACACAACCGGGGACACAATTGTGTCTCAGGTTGTGTCGGTGATGAAAAAAGAAACTTCACAACACATTATATAAGGACTTATGAAAGTTTTGAAGAGAACTTGTGGAAAAGGAAAAGAGAAAAAACTTGAAGAGAAGGAGGAGAAAAAGTTGGAAGCAACACCCAACTTCAAAATTGAAGAGATTTTTCATCAACAAAAAGGGTTTTACATGTTTTACTTCTTGATTTTGTTACAATTCGTTTTTAATTTCATTATGATAGCTTAAGATTCTTGTATTTAGGATTGTGGAACCTAGGGTTTCATATAATTATTGGATTTATTGATAATTTTCAATAAAGTTTTTATCTTTCTTTATTCAATTATGTGTTTTTATTATTAATTGATATTTCTAGGATATCAATCTATGATATTATGCATAATAATTGAGAAATCACATGAATAATGAGATCTTGACATAATTAAAGAGAATTACATATAGACTTAGAGATAAGATACATGATTCTTCCGAAAAGTTATTTTTTTTGTGTGGAAATTCATTGTACATTAATGCAGTTGTAAATTGTATTATTAAGAGAAGAGATTCCAATAAATAATTTAGGATTAGGGTTAATATACTTGAGAAAGGTATTAACTTCAATTATGAATCCCTCTGGTCAAAAATAATAGAGATGGAATTGGATAAATTTTTAGCAGTCACATGTTAAACACTAAGAGAAATAATTCCGAAATACATTATTTGCTTTTTTTAAGTCGTTCTTAATTTTATCGCTTCCTAAATTGTATAGTAAAGTCTTATAATTATATTAGTTTGTTAATTCTAGTATTTTTAATTCATTCAACTCATCACAATTTCCCAGTTAGATAATAAAACTAAGGTTAGTATTAGTACTCAAGGTCTCTGAGGGATCGATTTAGACTTACATCCGCTATATTAAAACTGATAGGTATACTTGCCTCGAATCAGTAGTTAAAGGACAAGGAATTGAGTTAAAAATTTGCAATTATTCCTTTTGTTCACTTACCCTTTGTCTTGCGTACTTAATTTGCTAAATCATTTGTAAAACCCTAATATAGTACAAAGTAATTTATACTTGTAAGAACTTTGAGAGAGTACACTATACTCGAGATTAAGTCTGTTTTGAGAGTTATTATGATTAAGAATCTTGTAAAATCAAGATTAGGTGAGTTGTGAGTGTGAAATTTGTATAATCAATTTTGTGTATGCGTAGCTCTCAAAGCTTGGATTGAGAAATTAATAAAAATGATGTAAAGTCCTCGGTTAGAGGCATTATGTATCCATAGAGAGTAAGTAGCGGTCCGAACTCTACGTTAAATCCGGGCTTGCTTTTCTCTATATTAGTCCTGTATAAGATATCAAGAGGGGGGGTGAATTGATATCTTTAACTTTTAAAAAACTTTTTCGTTAAAAATGAAGTTATCCCTCTTAACAACTTATTATGGTGAACAATGATAATTTAATGATTCAATGGAGTATAAGGAAGGAGAAAATCAAGTAGTGATTTTATAAAGCTTCAACCTTCTGCCTACTACTCTCTACTAACTCTACTGCTGGGGACCCAGTCTACTTCACCGATGCCGTTCTACATGATCTACTATAACAAATCGCAAACAGATTACAAGCATTCGTCTTATTAACTTTACAACATTTTGCTCTACTTATTTAACCTTTCTACAATCTAGACTAATATAGATCTACAGAGTACAGATTATCTTTTCTCTACAATAAAGTATAGAGATTATAATTGAGAACAAAAATATAAGTCTCAAATAATTTTACACTTGAAAGAAAATAACGCTTGTTGTAGAACTTTGATTCGATATAACTCTCTAAGAAGTATTCAAAGAACTTTCTAAAGCTTTTTAGAAGGTAAAAACTGATCAAGAAGTTTTCGTGCAAGGATAGTATTTCTTTAAAGTTGTATCTCAACTTTTTGAATCCCTTTTCCTCTTATATTCAATTTTTCAAAGGCTAAAAATCTGAAAATTATCTTCACTTCCATAATTATCCAACCGTTATAATGTAAAGGATAGTCCTTAGATATTTTCGTGAGAAGATCTCAATCATTTGAAAATTCAAAACTAATTCTCCTTATCTTGTTTAGATCAGATATTCATCAATCCGTAATTGCTAGATAAGCTTTGATTTAAATTTAAAAAGATCTACTTTAGTTAACTACTTACGGATCAACCTTATATTCAAAATTTGAGATCCCAAAAAAACTAATTTAACCTTATCCTTATCCAACCTAGTGCATATCTTGATTTATCCAAATATATTTTCGCTTAAAAAAAAATAATCCCTATAGATCTTAACTCCATCTTTAATAAAATGAGATTAAGTGTATTTTCCTAATGCACCCAATCTAGTAGAGCTAGGTTTTGATTAATTTGAATATGATTTAAATTAATATTCTACGTAATTTTTCCAGACCAAACTTCTAAAGAGTATCAGCCTTTTTTTCTTTGAAGTCTCTGAATAAACTTTTGCTGTACCAATTCTTCTTATAAAAGCTTCTATAATACTTTCCAGAATAAACTATTTTCAAATAATTTGAAGCTTTTGAATAAGCATCTGAATGTAACTTAATTTTACAAAAATTAAACTTTTTGAAAATCATTCTATAAGCTTACACTATTAAAAATTCATTAGCTTTTAACCCTTTTTGTTATTATTAAAATATATAAGAGATATTTAACACTCTATCCCTATCTCTTTTATTTTCCACACTTATTATTGTTTTATCACTATCTTAATTATACTCATTGTTGCTTTATTGTTTCAATATTGTGTTTATTTAGTTGCCTAAATCAAGAAATTTGTATTAAATTAAAATTTAGTCATTAAACTCAATTCAAAACCCCTCACTCCCCACCCATCTTGAGTTCTTAGTGTAATATTTCATTTGGTATCAAAGCGAGGTCTCTAAATTTATTGCTTAACCACATTTAAAGTAAAGATCATGGCATTGAACATACTAGGCTTTATGGAAGGGTAAACTATAAATAGACCACTACTCTTAATTAGGAATAATTATCCTTATTGGAAATGCAAAATGATCATATTTTTAAAAGTATAAAATAGATTGTTGTAGTAAGTAGTTGAAAAAAGACCATTTAAGATAGAAGGCAAGGAAGAAATGAATTATACCGAAAATGATTGGAAATTACTTGATTTAAATGAAATAGCTATAAATATCTTACATTGTGCCATCAATGAACATAACTTTAATAGAGTTTGTACATGTAAGAGTGTTAAGAAAATTTGGGAAGAATTAAAAAGCACATATGAAGAAACTAGCCCTGTTAAGGACATAAAGATAAGCTTGCTTTGTGACTAGTTTGAAAATTTTAAGATGATTCCTAACGAAACAATTGATGAGATGCATACTAGATTCATTAACATAATCAGTCCTTTACATGTTCTTAGTAAATCATTTACTAATTTGGAAACCAATTTCAAAATCCTTAGGTCTTTACTAAAGGATTGGGAAGCCAAGAGAATCACAATTTAGGAAGTTCATGATCTTAATACAATGTCAAAGAAACAACTTCTCAAAACTCTTAAAACTCATGAGATGATTATGAGGCAAGGAGAAGAGTTTAAAAAGAAAAAAATTGCTTTGAAGGTAACCGAAGAGAGCTCAAGTAGCGATGAAAGTGAGGCCAATGATGATGTAGCCACAATCGCAAGAAATTTCAAAAAGTTCATGAAGTTTAATAGTAAATTAGCGAAAGATAAGGATGAAAACATATCTCGGTCAAGAAAGGAGAAGAAGGAAATAATCGAGTACTATAATTGCAAAAAACCAAGTCACATTCAACAATATTGCCTAGATATTAAGAAAGCCGAGAAAGGAGTAAGGAAAAAGGTTGTTGTGGCAACTTAAAGTGATAGCGATTCCAGTGACTCGAAGGGAGACATGTACTTTATAGCAATGGACAATGAGGTATGTTCTATTTCAAATAACTCTTCATTTGATGAGCTAAAAAATATGTATGATGAGTTGCTTAAGGGATATATTAAAGTTCAAAAGAAAAATAAGATGATGAAACAAATAATGATTGAAATCGGAAGTGAATTTGATGTATTTAGAAATGAATATAATAAAGTAAATGATGCCAAAGAAAGTTTAGAGGAGGACAATGAGTATTTAAGATTAGAAGTTGATAAATTAAATAGAAACAATAAAGAATTGAATCTTACGAATGAGGATTTAACTATGGAAAACGATCGATTAAAAGAGAAATGTAATTCTCTTAAAGCAAAAGTTAAAAGCATAAAAAGTGAAGATGCTGTAGTAGATAGGCTATGAGAGCTTCAAATTAAAAATGCAATCTTAAAGTCTAACCTAGATGATTCAAAATAAACTATAGCTAAGTTCGTGAATGGAGAAAAGAATTTGGATAAGCTCCTTAGCTCTTAATGGCAAGGATTGAACTAAACCAAAATTGGCTATAATATGAAATATATTTACAAGTCTTACAAGAATTACTATGTAAAAGAAACATCTAAGACTTCTAACTATTGCAGTAAATATGGCCATATTATACATATGTGTGCAATATGTTACAATACCAATTTAAATCATAAAAGTAAAATCGTTTAAGTTCCAAAAAGACAAGAATATATCATTACTACTAATCACAAAGGACTCAAACTCACATGGGTACCAAAGAAGCAATTACACGTTTTTATAGGAACTTAAAGTGCAAGTAACTCAAGAAACTCAAATAGAGAATGCTCAAAGAAAATTTGGAATGCCTCTAATATGATATTTGATTTAAGAAACCTGTTCAAGTAGTCTCTATAGAATTACCAATATATTTTGTGTATACTTAAAATTCTATATACTTATTAGGCTTTTATGTGCACATTTTTGCTATATCTTGATCTTCACGTCAAATATGTGCTCATGCGTGTTAAAATGTGCTAATATCTCATGCTTAAATGATTGATTTGATATATTTATGAAACTATATAAATTTAACCTCTCCTCAACAATATTTGAGCTTTCATAAGCATTTGGGAACTCACATAACTCTTTGCAATTAATTGCTTTCCAAACCATAATTATACTCTCACCATATTATAATACGCATTTAAATCTTGCTTGGAATGGATAATTGTAAATATCATACATTTTGTGCACATTTGAAGTTACTCATGTATGTTTAAGATCATATGTGCACAATTTTACCATGCCTCGATTTCTATACTCAAAACAAGTTCCCGCATGTTTAATTTTGTCCATTGATTGTAGTTGAATGATTGATTTGATTTAGTTTTGTTTTTGTATGATTTTGACTCCCTTAGATCCAAATTAGATTCTTATTGATGGTTGGGAAGTCACAAAATCATTTTGCTCATTTATATGCTATATGTCTTAATCATGCTATCTTTGTGCCTATAAATACTATTGAAACTTGCTTAAAATACCAACTTATCATGAACTTAATTTGGTGTGCATATTTGTCATTAAGCTCAATTTGTGTTTAAAATAGTTGATTTTAATGATCTCAAGTAGTGATTTTTTTATAAAATGTCTTTCCCTTTAAATCAAATGGCTTATAACACAATATTAGGTCTTAGGAACATGCTCATTGGGCTTCTTGCATAAATTTCATCGTTTGATATGTTTTGTACACAATTGATTTCAAAGTTACTTATTGAAGTTCTTTTATGTACATCCTTCTCATTTAATGAATTGTAAGTTGAATGAAGGCTCTTATATGCTTATTTTAACTTATAAGTTGTGTTTAAATGATTAGATTTACTTCATTGTAGATTGTGTGTTTTTGGCACCCTTAAACCTAAAAAAACTAAGCCAAAGATAAACATTTAAAACATCCTATTTTAATCTAGCTTAAAATGCAATGTTGTAATTGTCAAACATGTTTCATTTGAGCTTATATAATCTATTGGCATAAGATTTGTTCGAATGTTGTAAAGAGTCCATAAGCTAAGTGGAAATTTCAAGTGGCTAGCACAATCTGTATGTAACCATGCAGATAGTTTAATCATACTGTCTAGACAATTGCTGCAAAATTGGCATACCTTAAGGCTTAAGACGGGGTTATGCTGGAATTTTGACTTGCTTTTCTCTTCCTCTTCACTACTTAGAATCTCATCTTTTTTATAAGGCCAAAGGGGGAGAAAAATTCAAGTCACCTAATTGTTTTTGTCTAAGTTTAGTGAACGTAAGATCATAAAATTGAAGAGATTGGATGGTTAATAACTGTCAAATTGAAACATGAAGTTCAATTAGTTATCCTCTAAAATAAAAATTAAACACTTTTAACTTTCTCTTATATCGACTCTCTCATAAACATTCTCAAAGGAAATCTTTTATAACTAGTGCTTCATTTGAGGGGGAGTATTACATTTGTCGAGTCTGATTTTTCGATTTCTTTTATTTAAAATTAATTTCTCATTTCCTGATTAATACTAAACCTTAACCTATTTAATATTAATCCTCGACTAAAGAAATTGAGAAATTCCGGTTTTTTATTAAAAATAATTTTTGGAGTCGCCACCCAACCGAAGTCGAGAAAAGAAAAAGAAACCGTAACCAATTGAGTAGATTGGTTACGATTTAGCTACCGATCTTTGATTTTAGTTTTAATAAAGAACTAGAGGGTTCCGAATTCAGGGGCTAACCTATTAAACCCTTAACGGGTACCACTATTTATTTACCGAAATTAGGATTATTCTTCTAACTATAATAATTAAAAAACAAATAAATAAAATCAAAAGAAAAAAAAAACCTAAGTTTCTACATATTTTATCATCGCCCTGAAGGTGCCTACGTACCTATTAGCCAGGATCAGACGATCGTAGTTTTTTAAAAAAAAATCTTTAGTGTGTTGATTGATTTTAATTTTGAAAATCGACCGAGTTCACGTTATTATCAATTTAGTTTTTCAAAGAAAACTCTAAAAGAGCCCTAATTCACTAAGTCTTTTATTCTTATTTTATAAAAACTCTCTAAAAGCCCTATTTTTCTAACGGGGTTTTTTATTTTATTTATTTATAAAATAAATTTTTCTAAGTGAGAAAATCCTAAAAATATACCTAATCTTAAAAATCCCTAGACTAATATACATACATTATTATTGAACAATTATCTTCCTAAATAGATTAGTAATATTACGTAACTTACTGAATATATAAAAAAAAAAACTAATACTAATAAGTCATCTAAACTAATATAGTCATATACACATATACTATATCAAATAACTAAGGAACTACTAATATAATGAAATAAATAAAATAAAATAAGAAAACTAAGATTTAGAAAAACTAAACATGGCTTGTTCTTGTACGATAATGATGCAGAGGAAGCAGCGACACTATCAGACTGTGGAGTGTGCAAATCGACGTCGGGGCTTGCCATTGTGGATTCGTTGCGAGTTACAGTGGTAGAGAAGCGGCTGCTGTTTTTGGATGGAGCGGATAGCGACGGTGTTCTAACAATGTGCAAACGGCTGCAGCTGTCGCATGTAGATCTGCTTAGGCATTGTTGTCACGCGCGCTGCTGCTGTAATCGGAGTAGAGACAACGCTACTGCAGTTGCTGACGAAGAAGAAACCGCTGTAAGTTCAGCACTGGAAAGTCGTGTATCGAAAGATGAGCGCGAGTATGGCTATGCTACTGTCCAGTTGATCATGATATTAGTGCTGTTGATTTGCAATCGAGTTGCTGATAGGGGGATGTACTGGTGTGTAAGTCTTCGAGCGTATGGACTGATCGGCTGTAGACTGACTGCGGCTGCTGCTGTTACTACTGTTGAGCTGCTATTCGGATCAGGTAGTTTTGGATTTCGACGAAGATTTGGCGTGGAGTTTGTTGGCCGTGGACTGACTGTGACGGCTATTTGTACAGTGTAGGCGCAAGGATTGCTATGGACGGCGATCGTGGGATGTAATCTGTTGGCTTAGTGCTACGTCTGTGCGTCAGGCAATGTGTTGCCGCAGTAGAGTATTGGTTGTTGGGATTGTACGCTTGCATTCGTAGATTATGTGCGATCAGCAACAACGGCTGATCGTATCGTTTGTGTGCAGTTCGGTCGGTAGTGACTGTGTATGGACAACAGTCTTTTATGGACGATCGGTGTTGCAGATGGGTCACGAAGTGTTCTGCTGTTTTCTGTTTTTGTTAGTTTGGCTTTTTCTTATTGTGGTAAGATCATGCAGCCTCCGTTGTTAATTTTTCTTTTATAGAGTCCAAATCAAATCAAATCAAATCATATCATATCTTATTGTATCTGATTAAACTAGATTCAAATTTTATTCAAATCTGATTTAACTAATATTCATATGATTTGATTAGATATGAATCCGATTTTAAATCTTGCTTCTGCAAAGACAGAAAAATAAAGACATAGGTACCTGCTAAGACTCGAACCCGTAACCTCCAACTAAATCCACCTAAATACTTCGTTGCTTATCCGTTAGGCCGTTGGTCTGTGTCTTGACATTCATTACAATTAAATTATATTTAAACTATTTGAATTCCTAAACTAAAATTTTTAACTAAACTAAAACTAAAACTAACACTAAAACTAATTATTCATAATATAAATTACTTCCTAAAAATCTACGAAATTTTTATGATTTTTCCTTTTCTTATTTTTTTGGTATTTTCATTATTTGTTAATTTTTATTATTTTTATTAATATATTTTTTTTTTATTAGGACCCTTTTTGTAAAAAAATAAAAATTAGGACTATAGAGAAGCAAAAATTAGATGTCTACAGCTACTCCTCTTTGTGGTGAAGTTTGAGCAAAACTTTGCCACAAAGACAAAAAAGATACCGTTTTTGCCTCATGACGACTCTATCCTTAAGGAACGTTAAGTCACTTGACAAGGGTTAGAACGACAATGGGAAGTGCCTTTGTGAATTGGCAAAAATCTCTAAAAAGGAATAACGAGAATCTTGGTCGTACCCTAATGAGCTGACTAACCAAGGTAGTCAAAGCACCCCTTAAGTTAGCTAAGACCTGAAAAATGAAAGAAAACTTGGTCGTGCCCTAATGAGCTGACTAACCAAGGCGGTCAAAGCGCCCCATGAGCTGGCTAAGACCTAACGAATGAAGAAAACTTGGTCGTACCCTTAATGAGCTGACTAACCAAGGTGGTCAAAGCGCCCCATGAGCAGGCTAAGACCTAAAAATATGAAGAAAACTTGGTCGTGCTCTTAATGAGTTGACTAACCAAGGCGGGCAAAACGCCCTATGAGCTGGCTAAGACCTAAAAATATGAAGAAAACTTAGTTGTGCCTTTAATGAGCTGACTAACCAAGGCGGTCACAACGCCCCATAAGCAGGCTAATACCTAAAAATATGAAGAAAACTCGATCGTGCTTTTAATGAGTTGACTAACCAAGGCGGGCAAAGCGCCCCATGAGCTAGCTAAGACCTAAAAATATGAAGAAAACTTAGTTGTGCCCTTAATGAGCTGACTAACCAAGGCGATCACAGCGCCCCATGAGCTGGCTAAGACCTAACGAATGAAGAAAACTTAGTCGTGCCCTTAATGAGCTGACTAACTAAGGCGATCAAAGTGCCCCATGAGCTAGCTAAGACCTAAAAATATGAAGAAAACTTGGTCGTACTCTTAATGAGCTGACTAACCAAGGCGGTCAAAGTGCCTCATGAGCTGGCTAAGACCTAAAGAATGAAGAAACTTGGTAGTGCCCTTAATGAGCTAACTAACCAAGGCAGTCAAAGCGCCCCATGAGCTGGCTAAGACCTAAAAATATGAAGAAAACTTAGTCGTGCCCTTAATGAGCTGACTAACCAATGCGGTCAAAGCGCCCCATGAGCTAGCTAAGACCTAACGAATGAAGAAAACTTAGTCGTGCCCTTAATGAGCCGACTAACCAAGGCGGTCAAAGCGCTTCATGAGCTAGCTAAGACCTAAAAATATGAAGAAAACTTAGTCGTGCCCTTAATGAGCTGACTAACCAAGGCGGTCAAAGCGCTCTATGAACTGGCTAAGACCTAAAAATATGAAGAAAACTTGGTCGTGCCCTTAATGAGTTGACTAACTAAGGCGGTCAAAGCGCCCCATGAGCTGGCTAAGACCTAAAGAATGAAGAAACTTGGTAGTGCCCTTAATGAACTGACTAACCAAGGCGGTCAAAGCGCCCCATGAGCTGGCTAAAACCTAAAAATATGAAGAAAACTTGATTGTGCCCTTAATGAGCTAACTAACCAAGGCGGTCAAAGCTTCCCATGAGCTGGCTAAGACCTAAAAATATAAAGAAAACTTGGTTGTACCCTTAATGAGTTGACTAACCAAGGCGGTCAAAGCGCCCCATGAGCTGGCTAAGACCTAACGAATGAAGAAAACTTGGTCGTGCCCTTAATGAGCTGACTAACCAAGGCAGTCAAAGCGCCCCATGAGCTGGCTAAGACCTAAAAATGTGAAGAAAACTTGGTCGTGCCCTTAATGAGCTAACTAACCAAGGCAGTCAAAGCACCCTATGAGCTAGCTAAGACCTAAAAATGTGAAGAAAACTTGATTTGAGATAAAGCTCCATGAGCTTGCTAAATCCCTAGGAGATCATAATTTGAGACTGTTTTAGGAGTTAGGCAGAAGCTTAAGAAATTCTAGATTGGGATTGCGCTCTATGAGCTGACTAGATCCCTAAATGAGAATATGAGTCGAAATAACGCTCCATAAGCTGATCGAAGCGCTAAATCCCTTGAAGAAATTTTGAGTTGAATAAAGTTCTGTGAGTTCGACGATTGGAAGTTGAAGACACACTGGGACCACGCTCTACGAGATAACTATCTTGCTAAGAAATTGTTTTTGGAAAATAAGCTATTATCCTTAGGGGGGAAACCAATTGTCAATGCAATGTTTTATCAGGTTTAGAACCATTTACCTAGTTTTAATGATAGCTCACAAGTCGTCTCATGTCTTATTGAGCAGTCCAATTAGAAACGACAATTCTGACCTTTACCATTGCTTTTCTTGTTTTCGTTCTTCTTCTTCTTTCTTCTGCTGTCTCTTTCCAAAACCCCCCATCTTCTTTTCCCTTTTTTTTTTTCTTTTTCTTTTTTTTTTTTAAAACAACTTAAGCCTAAAACAAATGTAAAGCATAAGGATGTCCTGTATTTAACTTCCGGTCCAAACATTGGTTTTTCGAGCAAGCATCTGTTTTCAAGCGAGTTTCTACTTACACGCCACACATTACTCTTTTCGAACACGGCCCTGTCCTGAAAAATAGGAAACAAATCTCCCTTTCTTTGGGGGGTTAACCCCAATAAAGTATTAAAAGAATTTTTATCAATAGTCATCGCTTCAAATTAAGTGATTATTTTTTTCTTGAGGTTCTTTGTGTAAGGTTTATTTGGGTAGACGATAGAGTGAGAAGTGGAGTCTTTTAGTGGAATGAGGAAAAGGAAGGCTAAGGATATTTATCTAATGTTAACAACTACTAGGAATACCACCTTTGCATGTAGAAAATGAAAATGAGACCACAGTAATAGTAAGATTATTTGCAAAAAATTTCATTGATGTTCAAGGATGGTACATCTTCACTGCATCAGCATTTACTGGGTCCTTCAAATCCGGACCATCCATTTGAAACAAGATAATAGCTCCCCCAAGCAATACTTTCTTCACAATGTAAGGCCCTTTATAGTTTGGGGCAAACTTCCCTCTTGAATCAGTTGTATTAGGCAACACCTTCCTCAACACCATATCTCCTTGCTTAAAACTTCGGGGTAGTACTTTTTTGTTGAAAGCCCCGACCATTCGTTGCTGATAGCAAATGTTGTGGCATAAAGTTGTCAACCTCTTTTCATCAATTGGGTTCAACTACTCAACACACTTCTTTACCCAATCAGCCTCATCTAACTGAGTTTCTGACAATATTCTAAGAGACGGGATCTCAACCTCCACTGGCAATACAGCCTCCATTCCGTATACCAACGAGTAGGGGGTTGCCCCTATTGATGTTCTAATAAAAGTTCGATAGGCCATGAATGCAAATGGTAACATCTCATGCCAATCTCGATATGTAATGGCCATCTTCTCAATAATTCTTTTGATATTCTTATTGGTTGCTTCAATGGCTCCATTCATTTGGGGCCGATAAGGAGTAGAATTTCTATGAATAATCCTGAAGTGTCAGCATAACTTGGACATCAATTTATTATTCAGATTTGTACCATTGTCAGTAATAATTGTTTCTGGCGTACCATACCAAGCCAGTATGTCTCTCCTGATGAACTTGACCACTACTCCCTTCGTCACACTAGAGTAAGATGAGGCTTCAACCCACTTAGTGAAATAATCAATAGTTACCAATATAAATCGGTTCCCGTTAGATGCTTTTGGAGTGATTGGGCCAATGATATCTATTCCCCACATCGAAAAAGGCCATGGTGCTAATAGTGTATGCAACTCTTAAAGTGGAGCATTTATCTTGTCCGCATAGATCTAGCATAAATGGCAACGTCTAACATGTGCGATACAATCCGCTTCTATAGTTGACTAATAATATCCCATCCTCATGATTTTCTTAGCAAGCATGTAGCCATTCATATGAAGGCCACATACTCCCTCGTGCACTTCTTTCATCAGCATCTCTGCCTCTTTCCCGTCTACACAACGTAAAAGCGTACCGTCAAACGATCGTCGGTACATCACAGAATCGCTCATCAAGTACTGAGCCGCCAATTTTCTAATTAATTTTTTATCCTTCCTCTCTGCTCCTTCGGGATACGTACCATGTTGTAAAAATATTTTGATATCATGATACCAAGGTTTTTCATCACATTAACTTTCCATTGCCAAACAAAAAGCAAGCTTTTCTTCAATTTCAATTTTAAGTGGCTGAATCTCCACTCCTTTTGATATTTGAATCATTGATGCCAAAGTAGCAAGAGCGCCCTTGGTATGTATACGAAGGTAATCTTTTCGAACTTGGTTATCAACTCGGCCAAGTATTGGTGATAAGGCACTAATTTGGGGTCTTTCATCTTATACTCACCCCGAGCTTGGCCTATGATCAACGAAGAATCTCCATATACCTGTAATTCGCATATCTCCTTAAACAATGCGATTTTGAGTCCCAAAATACACGCCTCGTATTCTGCAATGTTATTGGTGCATGGGAAAACCAATCTCACAGCCATTGGAAACTATGTACCTCCAAGTGATACCAGAATTGCCCCTACTCCACATCCAAACACATTAGCTACTCCGTCAAAGAACATTTTCCACCTTGAAGATTTTTCGACTATTTCACCATCAGAATCATTTCCCGCTACTAGGATGTTTTCATCGGGAAACTCAATCCATGCTCTTTGAGGGATATCCTTAGAAGGATTCTCCGCTAATTGATCCGCTAAAGCTTGCCCCTTGACTGAACTTTGGCTCACATACTTAATGTCAAATTCTATCAGCAACATCTGCCACTTTGAAACTCTGCCAATGGGAGCTGGTTTTTCAGCTAAGTATTTCAGAGGATTGTGTTGTGTTATCAACTCGATCTGATAATACAATGTGTATTGTCTGAGCTGATGCATAACCCAGACCAATGCACAACAGGTTCTTTCAGCTTCTGAGTATTTTTGCTCTCCTTCTGTGAACTTCTTGCTTAGATAGTAAATGACTCGCTCTTTCCCTTCTTCATCCTTCTGGCCAAGCATGGATCCAATGGATTCCATCATTATGGTCAGGTACAAAAACAACGGCTTTCTAAGTTTAGGAGCTACCAACACTGGAGGTTTCATGAGATATTCTTTGATTTTTGTGAAAGCCTCTTTGCATTCCTCATTCCAGCTAATCTTTGCGTTCTTTTTTAACAGCTTAAAAAGAGGGCGGCATTTGTCCGTTAACTGTGCTATGAATCGGGCAATGTAATTTAAACGCCCCAGCAATCCCCGTACTTTCTTGAGCGTTTGTGGGGGAGGCATGTCAATTATAGCTTTGCCCTTATCAGGATCGACTTCAATACCTCTTTGGCTAACTATGAACCCCAACAATTTTCCTAACGTCACACCAAAGGTACACTTCTCTGGATTCAATTTCAAGTGGTACTTTCTTAGCCTATCAAACAACTTCCTCAGCCTATCAAACAACTTCCTCAAGTTTTCTAGGTGATCTTCCTCCTCTTTGGACTTCGCAATCATATCATCAACATACACTTTTATTTCTTTATGCATCATGTCATGAAAGATTACAACCATGGCCCTCTGATATGTTGCTCCTGCATTTTTCAGCCCGAACGGCATCACTTTATAACAAAACGTTCCCCACGTCGTAATAAGAGTCGTCTTTGTCTTATCCTCTTCGGACATCCGAATCTGATTATATCCCGAAAAACTATCCATGAAAGAGAATAGATGATTTTCAGCAGTGTTATCCACCAAGACATCAATGTGAGGCAACGGAAAATTATCCTTAGGCATTGCTTGATTGAGATCTCGAAAGTCTACACACACTCTAACTTTCCCATTCTTCTTCATTATTGGAACAATATTAGCTACCCATTCTGGGTAATCCGACACTTCGATGAACCCAACCTCCAGTAATTTCTTCACTTCTTCTTTAATTTTCAACAAGACGTCAGGTTGAAATCTCCTTAGTTTTTGCTTTTTTGGTTTGACGTCCTCCTGTGTGGGCAAACGATGGACTACAATTGACGGGTCCAACCCAGGCATATCTTCATACGACCAAGCAAACACGTCTTGATACTCAGCTAACAACGTAATCATTTCTGTTTTTTGTTTCTCTTTTAAACTCTCCCCAATTTTCAAATTCTTAGGATTTTCTTCGTTCCCCACATTAATTATCTCAATCGGTTCATCAATAGTGATTCTACCCAGTTCATGTTTTTGCCATTCCTCTTGTAAATTACTGTGGTCATTAACATCGCTCCCGATGACTAACCCAGTAGGGCCAGAAACGATATCGATATTCTCATTTTCTACCTGCGCAAGGTATTCTTGGTTTTCGCTTGTTTCATTGAATTTGAATGAGAATGTATGAAAAAAATGCATGTAAACAAAAGAGAACTGAAGAGCAACACAGGAAAGAAACGAACTAAGATTTCATTGAATAAATGGAGGTATGGTCTCAAATGAGATAAAGGCCTAACTAATTTTGAACGAAAGGTTCAACGATACATTTAAAATGATGACTATTGAAAATAAAAATTCAAAAAATACTAATTACGGGTCACCCCTTTACCCTAGGGAAGACTTGTTGCAATTTGCTGGGATGGAGAACCAGTTGTTCAAATGATGCCGGATCTTAGGTGGCGAGTTTGTTGATCCTTCTTTGTCAGGTCCCCAGGCTTGAGTCTCTTCCTGTATGAATGTCTCAGCTAGCGGTGGAAAGGTCATCGAGGCATGGTATAATCTGTCACCTCTCTTGCCCCTTGCTTGTTTCTTTTGGAATTCTTCTGCCAGGGTAGGATTATAGCCAAGGCCGTAAGTGCCGATCTGGCCTTCCTTGAATCCCTTCCTTCTATCCTCCTCTCTGTCGAAACCAGAAATCATGTTTACTTCTTTAAACATTTGTAACCCCAGGTCCTCTTGTCGTTCATTTCCTATGTAGGGTATAGCCGTCTCCTTATAGATTTCATAATCTTGATCTCCCAGAATTGTAATCACCTGGCAATTGGAGATGAACTTTAATTTTTTGTGCAAGCTCGAGGGTATGGCCCCTGCTGCATGAATCCAAGGTCTTCCCAAAAGTAGATTGAAAGATCTTGGAATGTCTATGACTTGGAATCGAATAGTAAAGTACTGAGGGCCAATACTCACGGATAGATCAATCTCCCCTATAATATCTCTTCTGGAACCATCAAAGGCCCTGATTGTTGGGAAGAAGGCTTAATTACAGATGTGTCGATGTCCAACAAATCCAAAGTGGCGAGTGGGCAGACGTTCATTCAATTAAATTATATTTAAATTATTTGAATCTCTAAACTAAAATTTTTAACTAAACTAAAACTAAAACTAAAACTAAAACTAACACTAAAACTAATTATTCCTAATATAAATTACTTCCTAAAAATCTACGAAATTTTTATGATTTTTCCTTTTCTTATTTTTTTGGTATTTTTATTATTTGTTAATTTTTATTGTTTTTTTTTATTAGGACCCTTTTTGTAAAAAGATAAAAATTAGGACTATAGAGAGACAAAAATTAGGTGTCTACAATATTTATGGGGAGTTTGTTTTGCAAAGTTTTGTCTTCATAAAAAAAGGAAGAGATTGTTAAACCAATAAGTTTTTGTGTGTGATTTTGGGGAGAACAAAACCATGCAAGTTATATTACAATAATCATTGATTATGAACCTCTTTACAAAGCTTATAAAAACATGATTAATTTGATAAAGGACTTGAATTATCTTTATAAGACTATATTTTGCATTATATCTTTGTAATGTAACTTAATTAGATTGAGTTTGAAATTCTTGAAAGAAGTAAAAGGGATTAAAACTGTTTACTATATCTTAGTGTGTGCTATTAAGTTGTTCTGGTATGAACTATTTGGCTAGTAGTCATAGACCATCCAACTGGTTGTTACAGATTAGTGGCAAGTAATGGTTTGTGCAGCTAGTTGCCCCTGGATCGTCTGGCTAGTTGCTACAAATCAGTGGCAGGTTGTCCTTAGACTATCCGACTAGTCCCACTTGAACCTTCCGGCTAATCTATACAAAAAAGAGCCGTTACAAAGCATTAAATGAAGAGAGAAGTGAACTAATGGTTAGATTTTCTTAAGAGGTTATAAATACAAATTGTTGGATAGTTGAAGGACAAGAAATAGAGCTAAAAATCTACAATTATTCCTTCTGTTCACTTGTTCTTTGTCTTTTGTACTTAATTTGCTAAATCATTTGCAAAACCCTAATATAGTGCAAAGTGATTTATACTTGTAAGAACTTTAAGAGAATGCACTATACTTAAGATTGAGTATGTTTTAAGAGTTATTATGATTGAGAATTTTGTAAAATCAAGATTGGGTGAGTTGTGAGTGTGAAACTTGTATAATCAAGTTTGTATTTGTGTAGCTCTTAAAGCTTAGATTGAAAAATTAATAAAAGTGGTATGAAGTTCTCAATTAGAGGCATTGTATGTCCATGAAGAGTAGGTGGCGATCTGAACTATATATTAAATCTGACCTTAATTTTCTCTATCCCTATCTCTTTTATTTTCCGCACTTATTATTATTTTATCATTATCTTAATTATACTCATTGTTACTTTATTATTTCAATATTACATAGTTGCCCAAATTAAGAAATCGATATTTAATTAAAATTTAGTCATTAAACTCAATTCACCCCTCTCTTAAGTTCCTAATGTAATATTTCATAGATTGCCTAAAGTTAAAAGTATAAGCACTTTTATTACTTTTATATCCTTGTTATGATTCTAGGCCACTATTGCAAAATAAATGGGCTCACTAATCATGTAAATCTATATTGCGACTATGTTAATAAAATGTTTGACAAATATGATACTTACGTAATTAGTGAATCAGCTACAGGCTAAGTAGTCCTTCGAGTCATTAGTAATTTATTTTCTCAATTTTCATTTACATATAATGATTAAATTCCAATGAATCCTTAACTTTCCCATAGCTACATAAAGGGGCTCGTTCGGTAAGCCCTTTGCAAAGGACATTATGATGATGCAAAAATAATAATAATAATAAAAAGAAAACACTAAGGTAAGGTAGAGACTTAGTCATAGTTGAAATACAATAACTACCACTACTTTTGAGTTTGGTAACAATGTAAGTGTTCGTGGCTTTAACATTTGAATTGGTTGGAAAAGACACATAAATGTATTCTCAATCTTATCTCACATAACTTGACAAGTTCTAATAGTTTTGGTGTTAATGATTGCTACAAAGAAAGCATCTAGCATAATAGAGCTTATTTTGGATGACTATAAGGCTTTGCTATTAACCCTGTCCATTAAAGCAACATTTATGTATTGAAGATTGACACAAAGTGAAGAAATCAAAACAAGAAGCATAGGACATGTTTAACTCTAAAGATGACTACATTAATGATTTTGACATGTCAAGTGGAAGCAAGACTAAGTCAGAGACGCATGCAAAGTTAAAATAACTAAAAAGTAGTTTCTTCATCTATTTAAATAATATGTAATAGTTATGCCCTGAATACATTAATAGCATAGTTGTTTACCACATTTACCACTTAGAGTGTTACTCGTAAGGCTTCCTTATTTAGAAAATAGGCTTTTATTAAATTGTAGAATTTTGAAATCTTTATTAAATTTATGAAAGCTCAATTTGAGGTTCAAAATTTATGTAAAGGGGGATAAGATAACCTTGCCATAAACATAAAAATGCATATGCATATATATAAATACTAATAGCCAAATGATGATGTCTCATAACTCTCTCCAAAACTAGGGCATCCAGGCTTAACAAAACATTAGCTTACCTTTAGAGCGCAAAATGAGATAAAGTTTCAATAGGTATATATAGCATATGTAGTCATACAACAGTCTCATGATAGTTAAATATGTCTATTGTAGTAAACGGATAGGTGTACTAGTGTAAAAATACTTAAGTAATACAATGTCACAAAAGTAGCTAGAAATACTTTACATCCTCATGTCATCAGTTGCTTCATAATCTCTCAAAAGATGTTAGAACCTACATGAAAGGTATTTTGATGATAACAAGATATGTATTAAACTTATTGATCAAGTTATTGAGTATGCAATAAAAGCTTACATTTTTAAGAAAACTCAAGATGATTAGAATTTAGAATTGAATGGAGATAATGGATTTTGAAAAGAAATAACATAGAATTGAAAAAAAATGATGGTAAGAACCTGATTACGTGATTAAAGATATAAACTGATAAAGAATGATAAGAATAAATACTGATTAGAACATAACAATAACATTTGTAGTAAAAACTTAAAAGAAAGATTTATCAAAAGCATAGAAAACAAAATAGCGTTGTATTTAAAGATGAAGGGGAAAAAAAGTCTGAACACAAGAGGCAAGAGTATAATAAAGCAAGAGACAAGATAAAAGTAGAACAATCAAGATTAGAACACAAATGATGATTATAAGATACAAAAAAGCATAAGGGATATTAGAAGCATTCAAAAAATAAATTTACAATTCAAGACCTACTATCAAAGAGAAAATATATTTGATTAATATATCTTATCAAGTCACAAGATGTTTTATTTATCAACATATAAGCATAAAAAATAGGAAGAAAACTTAAAGTATTAGCAAAGAAAAGACATACTTTTTAGGAAAAAACAAAATAAGGAAAGAATCGTGATGCATATCCTTAACAAGTAAGCATATTCGAATGATATAATGAAGAAAAGAATAAGAAATTTAAAGACAATAGGCGCATTAACAACTTCACTAGTGGCTATTACTAAGAATAAAGTATTTGAATGTTGGAATAAAATCTATTTAAAGAGATAAAGAGAACAAGAACAAAGAGTAACAAAATAGGGAAGGATATGAGAGCTAAGAGAATAGAATTGAGCAAGTTTTGTTTCATCATAAGTCTTTAAGAAGTACGAAAGTTAAAGTGTGAAATTAATTGTGAAATAGAGATTTGAGTTATAGTATGAGAAATCATATTGTAATCCACAGAGAAATCAACTAAACTCTTTAAACTTAGTGGAGTACTATTTGAGAGAAGAGTAAGCAAACTTTGTAGATTTGTAACTACTTCTATGATATAAAATAGGGAGGCAAGGTAAAGTTGAGGAATTGTATACCTTATAATGATTTCTTTCAAATAGTGAATACTCAAATATAAAATATTTGATCCTTGATTCTTAGTGTTAAGAGAGTACATTGATGCATAAACTGGAACCACTAACATCATTTATTGATTTTTTCATTCCCTATCTATTTGCTTTTTGTTACTTTATTTATATTGCTTGATTGATTATATATCACTAATTGATTAGAAGCATGTCAAGACTAAAAATAAAGAATAAAAAATTGATATATTGGGGTTAATTTAATGCTTGACAAAATCAAAATTTTAAGATAAAATTGGAATTAAGTTAATGATCAAATTGAAATATAAGAAGTTTAGGTACCAAAATCTTTGATCTTAATTTTTTATATTTTTTATTCGTTAGAAAGTAAAAACAAATTGAGTATTTCATGATTAATCTTGAACATTAAGAAATAAAAATTGAAATAGGAATTAAAATTTAGGATTAACAATCAAAGTAACACCTTCCCCTATTGTTTCTCCCTTTCTAGATTATTCAATGAGACCAATATTTGGAATCAGAATGAGTTAATAAAACAAAAAATTAGAATATCATTATCTTTTTAAGCTTGGTCAGTTCAAAGAATTATCATAACATAATAAATAACGTTATTAGAACAGGTTGGGAGAGCTAATAGGAAAAAAAATTATTGTTTTTAAACTTATAGACTCATTATATTGTTCTAGGGTGTGATTAAAATAAAAGAAAGTTTAGAATATTATACTTTGATTGTTCAAAATTAGGACAAATATGTAGAGAATATCTAAATAAGCAAGAGAAGTAGGAAGAAGGAACATAAAAGATCTATCTAATAGTAAAGTAAACAATGAACCCTTGGGAAGATTCGAATTCTAATAGTAAAAGTGAGCCAGATAATGTTTATGTAAAAATCGCAAAATTGTTGAGTGCATTATTTAGAATAAAAACAAAGATTTCAAACCTAAATAATGAGAATAAGCTACTCAAATAAGCAAATGAGGAGATAAGAAGTTCTATGTTGATAGAGGAAAATTCTCAAACTCATAAAAGAAAAAGAGATTGTATCAAATCTTAAAGTAGAAAACTAGACTTTGAAAAAAGAAACTTCAAATTCTAACAACAAAGTTGATGCTCGTTTTAACTTTATCAAGGAAACTTATAACAAGTCTATTAAAAATGAAGAAAAACTTATTTAAATAATAGAAAGTTAAAAGCCCAAAAAAGAATTTAACAATATGGAATAAAACCACTCTTAAGTGGAAATAGGAAATAAGGACTTGAATAAACATAAGGAAAGAGTTCACAACTAAAAAGATCCACATTGGTAGTTGTAAGACCCATAATCAGTTACTTGAAATTTGGCTCGTAGAATTTAGGGCGATCAACTAAAGGATCCGATCGAATCTAAATTATAAAATAAAACTAGAAATATTAGTAAAAATGATCCCATAAGTTTGAATTTAAAAAAATAAGTAATAAAATAAAAGAATATAAAATTTTTAAATTTTAAGTATATTACTCGTTATTTATCAAAAATGCGTAAAATGTATTCCGATAATTAATAAATCACTAGAGATAAATTATATGCATACTAAAAATCATAAAATAACCTAAATAATATTTAATAATATTTATTTGTATTATATATGAATTTACATATAGGTAGAAATACGCATAACTACTTAAAATACGTGAAATGTGCTAAAATAATGCTAAATAATTAAAGAAAATTCATAATAATTAAGGAAAAATCAAGAAAAATGAGGAAAAATCCAGAATTTAGGCGTGGTAATCTGGAATTGAAGAAATAAAAGCAACCAATCAAATTACAACAAATATAAAGTAAGAAAAAGAAGAAATAAGGCAATTGTCAAATCAATTTAATGCATAATAATTTCCCAAAATCTCTATAAATACCTCAAATTTTTCAGGAGCTCATTTTGGATGTCTAGAAGTTTAGAAAATTAAAGAGAGGTGAAAATGAGAGGAAATTAGGGTTTATAAAAAAAATCACAAAAAAACTGTATAGTTGAGGCTTTTAAGGAGAACCCAAACCCGATGAGCAGCTGAGAGTAGACAGTCACCACCACCACCACCACCATATAGTGGTGGCAGCGCCTAAGTGGGCCGACATACCTATGGTCACCGATGGTAACTAGAACCACCGGTTTTAATGAGTTTCAATTTTTACCCGATATTTTTTAAATTATTAAAATTAGTCGAAAAATTATAAAACTTGTTATTTTGAAATATTTTTATATTTAGTGTTTAAGAAAAATATTATTTTTATGAAAATATGTCTCGTGATATATAATTCTTAAGAAATCATACAAAACCAAGCATGTTTCAGTTTAGAAATAAATGATCTTAAACGTATAGTTTTAAGTATAAAATTTTTGTGTAGACTAATTAAGTGATATAAACAGTGCCACAAAGCCCTTTTTCAAAAATTAATTTTTGAAAATTTTATATAATTTTTATTCCTTAAAATGATACCTAAAATGGGTGATTTAAAGCTAATTAAGTAATTAAATGGTTAATTACCGATTTAGTGCATAATTATATGTTTTAAAACATTGAAATCTGATGAAGTATGATACTTGTAGCATTTAGGGTGTTAGATGTAATTATTAGGGTAATTATGTAGTAAATAAATAATAGAAAAAAATAGTAAATTTTAAGTTAATTTGTAAATTAAGGTAATTAGGTTTAAAATTTGATTTGGGATGAATTTAGATATTTGAAATGTTATTTGATATTGGGAGATGATATTTGAAGTGATGGGAATATTAGATGTGTATATTTTGTACACATTAGGTGATAATGTATAATATGTAATTATGAAAAATTAATAATTAAGAAAATATTAGTTAGAATTGATATTATGATAATAATAGAAATATATAATAAATCAGATGGAAAACTTAAATTAGGATAATTATACGAAAAATGTAAGATTTTCTTATAATAGGGGTGAATTCGGTAATTAAATTAGGATTCGAGTGTATCGCACAAACTAAAACACTAGTTAGAGACTAAAAATGATATTTAGGATATCCGAAGATAATGCGATTAATTTCACATTATGAGTTGGAATGATTCTCAGGGTGTATATATAAATCTCTAACTAAAAACTAAGTTAAAAACATAATTTAGAAATTGATGCAAAAATTGAAACAGAACTTAACATGATTCAAGACGAATTATGAAAGACTTAAAAACCTAGATAATTAGGTATATTAAACCTTAAACAAAATATAACAATAAGTGTTATAGGATAAAACCAACCTATAATAGTTATATGAAAAACTGAAACCATATTTGTATTATAGGGATGATCGACGATGGCTTGAGCGAGTTAGACCTCAAGTAAGTGAGCGAAAAGTCCAGGTAAGTTAGGATTAATACATTACTGTATTTTGGAGGCTTGAGATTATATTTAGTTGTACTTGTTAGATAGTTAACCGTGTGCATGTGCTTGAGTATAAGTGATGCTATGACTTTGTTTGTTGTTCTGGCTTGTATTGTATGAAATGATTGATCACTCTAAACTGGACTTAACAAATATATGACTTGTAACCATAAATCGAACCTGCATAGTAACCTAGGGAAACATAAGATTCTTCGGTCAAATATTGAACCTTTCGAAAGGGATAGCGCTGGATAGCATAATGGGTCCCTTTTTCATCCTTAGTTGAATTAAGTGACAGGTGAAGAGGTCGTGGCAAGAGTAAAGTCAATGGTTCAAAAGTAGTCGCGGAAGGAACAGTATCTCCATTGTACAAGCCTAGGTTTAGTCGTAAGTTGTTGTATTAACGACAACTCCTCAACCCGGATTAAAGTAAGCGCAATTTTTTTAATCTTACAACGGGCCGGACAACGTCGTGCAATGGCATTAACTTAAACATACATTGCACCTAATAATTTAGCTGATAACCTTGTTTGTGTTTGTGGTATAATTTAAGTCCTTCGTCCCGACTTATTGAGCTATGGTTACTCACATCCCTATAGACGTCATTACAAGTGCTGGCTAAGAAACGACTTACAACTACCCTGAAGCTAACAACTACCTTGAAGCTAGCAACTACTGGATACTAGGGAGTGAAGAAAAACATTTGAAGAACAGACATATATTTTTAAGTTTTAAGCTCTTATTTTAGAATTTTTATTTCTTAATATTGTATTAACTAGGAAATAGATTACGGTGACATGTTGTAAACGTTAATTGTAATAATTGAATTCTAATATATATATATATATATTTTTTTCTTACTTTCTTAGGTAAATGACTTATTTAAATTACGAACTGTTTACTTCAAAGCGGGTTAGTCGTGGACGTCTTTTATAGATCAGGTTTAGGATAGCGATTGTAAGGCCAATTTCTATTTTAGAATGATTTACACGATGGGGCTATTATGACTCTACTGCTTCGGGGTGTGATAATAGTTTGATTGCCAAAGTAAAAAATCTTTAAGATAAGCAGAATAGCAATTCAAGCAAGGTAATAAGTAAGTAAAAAGATACCTTATTATTTATGTGAAAAGGATAAACAAATTAAAAGAAACTATCTTTATAACACATGGAAAAATAGGTGAAAATCTAAATTAATTTGGGTGAGAAAAGATAAAATATAATTAAAAATCATGCCTTTCCACATAGCACCAAAAGTTAAAACTCTAAAATATATTTACTTAAAATACCTCATTAACTTAAAATTTGGTCTTTTATTCAAATCTTTTACAAACCTTACTCTAGAAGCTTTAAAACTTTCTCTTCTAAAAATCATCAATTCAAAAATGACATCAAAGAAGAGAACATCGCAAATAAAATCTACTAAAGAAGAATCTGATGCTCAAGAACTAGTTAAGAATGCACAAATAAGCAAATCTTGAAAATCTCATAAGAAGTCTCATATGAAAATAAATTTGGGAGGTATGTTTGTAAAATTGATCGAGGTAAACAATTTTAACTTCAAATTCTTTTTCAACGGTGGTATAGATCTTAGAAAATTATTTGAGTTTCATGGTTGGAAAAAGTTTTATGATATGAATAAGTCAATTTATGAGAAATTATAGCAAAGACATTATAAATTACTTTGGCGTATTAAGGATGTGAAAACTTATTCTGTTCTAAAAAGTTAGACAAAGAAAGATATGTTTGAGTGATTAAACAATGGAGAAGAAGTCTCTTGCAATGCAAGAAAACCTTATAACAATATTTTTCCTATGATAGTTAGAATCATTCACAAGGTCTTGTTTAGATTTTTTTACTTAGTCTAATTGTACCACCTCAATGACATTAGAGTATGCCCATATAATTTTAGCAGTTCTGTTTGGTTATAGGTATAATTTCATTGATCAAATAATCAAATGCATTCACAATATGAGAGGAAAAGGATATGTAATTTTGGAAAATATCATTTCTAAGCTTATTGAATTCAAATGTTACATGTTGTTGGAATGTCCAGAAAATGCTTTAATCTAATCCCAAAACAATAAGAGAAGAAACCTTTCTAAATATGAATTTGAAAGTTAAAGATTTTATTCAAAAAACAAAAGAAAACGCATCATTTAATGCAAGTAATTTGGCAAAAGTTATTGAAAAAGGAAAAAGGATGAAAGAGGAGGCAGAAAACAAAAAGAGGGAAGGAGAAAAACTAGAATTCTTCAAGAAAAGAAGAAAATTGGATTTTGCTGATTCTCTTAAAAATTTTTAAACTCCAAAGGTCCAAACCTTAAGATTGATTTTTAAAGACACTCTAGAAATGATATTGCTTAAGAGACCTCAACAGAAAAGTATGATAAGGAGGTACAAAATTTTGAAAAAGAAATACAAAAAAGGGATGTATAAGAGAAGAGAATCGTGTTTGTTTGTCTTGAGGGATCAAATATTCCAAGGATGTATATAGTTGAACAGATTGCCCAAGAATATATTGGAGAAAAAAGACAAGAAGAAAAAGAAGAAGGAGAAAAACAACAAGAAAAAGTAGAAAATGAAGAAGAAGAAAAGAAAGATGATGAGGAGTGAGAAACAAGAAAAGAAATAGAAGTGTCTTATGAGAATGAAGTCTTGAGTCCTTAGGAAATTAAATCTCTAAGGGTAGACTTAAAATTAAGAAAAATAGCATAAAATTTTGATGAGAAGTAACAAGAAAAAGATGATCTAGACTCATTTTTTAATTTGATAGAATCACCACTTCTTGAGTTGCTCATAAAGGGAGTGGAATTAATGATTTAAAAGGAAGTTAGAGGAGTCATTAAAGAACTTGTTTATGGAAAGATTGAGAATTTAGCTAACAAAGTATCAAATGAAATGAAGGAACTTAAAAGAGGAAGTAAACTTAATTAAAAAGTAGCCAATTAGAGACAACATATTAGATTGCATCAAGTCGATAGAGAAAGAATTGAAGACAATTCACTTGTTGTCTAGTAGTTCAAAGGGTGCTTCGGAGTTCAAACATAGTTATTCTCAAACCAAAGGTACCCTTTAAATCTTTACCCCTTCCACCTCCAAAATATAGTTAATTTAAAGTATATCTATATTTTTTAAATAACTATTTAATAACTTGGCTAGCTAATGAATCTATTTATTTTGGATTATATTTTCCATTTGACTATGTTGTCAAATTATATTTTAAATGTTTGTGCATACTATATTTGTTATTTACTATATAAGAATGCTCAATAGAACAACGTGATTCCAGAGATGATTGTGGAACTTGTGAGTTTATGTAGGAAATATAATTATAACAAGTTCTAATTGATATTGTTGGTACACAGTAAAGACTAATAAGCTTCCATAGGAAAAAAGAAGAAGAAGAAGAAACCTTATCCATTGAAGGAGTCATTCATGACTCTTTTATTTCTTTCGTTGCACTTTATTACAGATAACCCATAAATATTACATGTTCATTCCCATCTAGTGGTTAAGCTCTCCTTTAAATCCTTAATAAAAATCTCTTAACTATAATTGCTTAGCGATTGTTAGATCGAAGTGAATCTTTAGAGAGATCTTGATTTTGTGTTTGGATCTAGTTTGTTGGATTGAGGTATATCACATGGTTTAGCCATAGGAAAAGAAATGTGGGTAGGTGGTTCGTTGGAAAAAAAAGAGGAGTTGGATGAGTTGATTCATTATTTTGAAAATGGTGAAGTGGGTCATCTTGAAACCTTATAGCATTAGGCAAGTTCTGATGGGATCTGGCTAGACTAGGGTCCCGTGCTTAGGTCCATGTACAATACCCTAAATATACATATAGGATAAGGTCTTTCAAGGAGTAGTTGCTAAGGACAAATATATACATATATATGTGTATGTGTGTAAATATGTATGTTACAGATTGATTAAACCTATTATAAAAATATAATTGTATGAAAAGATGAAGATCTAAAGAAGAGCAAACCATAAAATGGATCGGATTTTTTAACGCTTCAAAGCAAATTGCACCATTTAGGTTGGGAGTTTTTCCAAACATAAAATCATGATCTAACTCATGAAGTGAACCATAATTTATTATCTAAGAAATTTATATGCACAACATGTAATATCATATTAAAAATAGAATTTATTGGATAATAAAGTATTTGCATCATATACAAGGTTAATGAAGCCAATATTTATATAATAAGAAATTTAAAATATACCTTAGCAAGTAATATTATTAAAAAATAACATATGGTACACACTTTGAGTTGACATATGAACAATCTAATAACATATTGCCATAAAAGTAAAATATGTGTACATTACATTTCAATAATGGTAAACTATAAGTTTTTAAGTGCCATAATGCATAAAATAATTCTTAGATCATAAGTAAAATGTTAATTTGCTTTTTCAAGATAGTTTGCCTTGATTTTTAGGTTTGGTTTGATTGCCCTTAAAAATTAATTGTAGATTTTTTATTTAACTTGATCAAGAAATTTTCAAACCAAGTTAAAAAAAAAAACATCATATTTTTCATTTTGGGTCAATTTTTCATGAACCTCTATCTATAATTAGCATAATGGATTTGGTAATTAGATGAGTAGAAACTCTTTTAGTCAATAACTAAAGTCCTTAATATAGTAGAAGAAATACCCATTAATGTTTTTGGTGCAAGGATTAAGCCCTATGAGGGAAAAAGCCCCTTTAGTATTGGAGTTAAATTAAATGCATTAGAAGCTTAGTGGAGAAATTACACTCGAGCTATCCTAGGGTGTATTGGTTATGCAAGGATCCCTCTTATCGGCATTATAAGTTATATAAGGTATTTCCTAGCTTATATCACTAGATAGCCAGGCTCATTTCAAGAGATAGCATGTAGGGATTCGTTAGGAGATGTGATATTGAATTATCAAGATCCTTAGTTGCCCTTAAAAATCAATTGTAGATTTTTTATTTGACTTAATCGAGAAATTTTCAAACCAAGTTAAAAAAAATCATATTTTTCATTTTGGGTAAATTTTTCATGGACCTTTATCTATAGTTAGTATAATGGATTTGGAAATTAGATGTGTAAAAACTCTTTTAGTCAATCACTTTCATCTTTAAAGTCCTTAATATAGTAGAAGAAATACCTATTAACATTTTTCATGTGAAGATTAAGCCTTAGGAGAGAAAAAGCCCCCTTAGTATTGGGGTTAAATGCATTAGAAGTTCTTAAAGCCCGTATTGAAATCCATTTCAATTTTTTTAAATTAGAGTAGATCATTCAAATGCTATATGTTTGTACAAAAATTTCAATCTAATCCTCTTTGTTTGAACAAAATTATTTAAATATTTTATATTTGTATCATCAAACCATATAAGTCATATGGTTTATGAACCCATAATACGAGAAACACCAATCTAAGGGCTTACTTAGTTTGAAGACATGAACATAAAAACTTAGTCAAATTAATTAAAGCAGATAAAAACTTAAATCAAAGTTTGCTATGTAGAAATATTACGCAACTTATCTATGGTTGTGCATTGAGTTTAGCTTGAAATGATGCTGAGCTTCATATTCAACTTAAAATTTAGAGCTCGAATCGATATCCAATTCAATAAACTCAAATTCAACTAAATCAAGCCATTTAAATTTAAATTTGAGTTATCTATTGGGAAAAAAAAAGGAAATTAAAGTTATTTGAGAATTATGTTCTTTATAATTAAAATAATATCAACTTCCAATACTTTACTAAAGATTTGGATCCTCTAAAATTAATTTTTTTAAATTTTGTTAAAATTAATCTCCTCAATATAGTTATTAAGGTTGACAATTCATATTGTCGTATCGTATGTCGGTTTTATGTTTAAATGGATTCGTATTTGAAAAAACTTAAACTTGTGATACGACCTATTTATCAATTGTGTGTGAAAATCTAAATCCATAACTTAGTGTGTCTTAATATCCAAGTTAGACCCGTTTATATTATGATTAACAATTTGTATTACTATGTCATATTTCATTTATCTTAGGTTTGATATCATTTATTAATTAAAAAATTATAATGAAATCTATAAAATATATACATATAAAGGGAAAGGAACAATAATAATATTTAAACTTTACAAAGACAATATAAAATAGTATCTTCATACTAAATAAAAAATTGCAACCCAAATAAAAATAATTAGTAAAGCAAAATCTTACCAAATTTAGAAAATCCAAAAACTTAAGTTATATAATATTCCTAAATTAAGTGGAATCATGTATTAAATAGATATTAATATTACTACTAGTATTGATTTCAAAATTCATCACATTATTTTATAAAATTTTTAAGAGAGACAATAAAAAAACTATGTGGGTGTGGGTACAGATATAAGTATTACGTGCGTACCGTGCGTACCGTGTGTAGAGCCGTACTATATGTGACTAGGGAAATTACTCGAGTGACTTGCGTAGGATGATTAGGAGAGAAGACTTGCGCAGGATGATTAGGGGAGAAGCGTAAGAAGGAGGAGTAGGCAATCTTAATAAGGCTCTAACACGTATGGTGATAGGTGGAGGAGTGTGATGGTATTAAACTTTAAGATTAATGAAGAACGAGGCGATGTTCTTGAAGTGTTTAAGTATTTGATTTTTCAGACAAAGTTCCAGTAAAGAAATGGTGTTAAAGGGAGTTTTTCTTCTTCAAATGATGATATGAATAGGGCATTTATAGGAAATAATAGTTGATCACATCCGTCAGATTGTGATGGTGATCAATAGTTAAGATTGAAGCCCTTTATTAAAGGATCTTAAGTTAGCTATTTTCATGGGTTTAGGCCTAGATAAAGGCTTTATTTATTATTTTAGTGTGAATCAATTTAAGAAAAGTTGAATTGGATGGATCGATCTAACAGGCCTTATTTTAAGCTCACCATGCCAAATCTCCCTTGATCATCCGGGTAATTTATGAACTTGGCTCTTTGAGCCCTGTCACTTTAGCTTGAGGAGTCAAATCCACTTAATATTTAATCAATGGGCTTAAAGCCTAATATCAAATTTAGCCTTCTACATTTTGACCCTTAACCAAAGTTTTTCAGACAAAGTTGAAGGGATTTGGACATCGAATAAGCCTTTTAGATGACTTAGGCATATGCACGTTATTAAATAGCTGCGTTACTGCTAAGTTAATTTGAGAATTGTCTTAGTGCGTGAATCCGCAACACCTCTTAACTGTGTGTCAAGCCCCGGTTGGTTTGCATTGTACGTTGCCCCTAAGGCATCATCGTAAAATGAATCTCCTTTAAATTGTCTCTTCTTGAGCTAATTTGTCTCTTCGATTCGATTTGTGTGAGTTATTGAATCCTTTTAAGTTAAATTTATATACAGCTCGCATTAACGATTTCATTGGGTTAACTCCGTGTATCAATGTCGCCTTGATCTTTTTCTCATATAAGAGCATTATTCTTCTAAGGTCTTCACATATTATGTAACGCTTTGTATAAACTAATTTTATTTATTGCGCTACAACTGGTAAGTACGGCGGTCCCGTTCCTGCTAGCCAGTTAGTAGGTAGGGGTCAAGGAGATAGCGTCCCTTATGGGGTTTCCCAGGCAGTGCCTCGAAAGCTCAACGAAATTCCGAATCTCTATTTAAATAAATTCTTCGAAAATGTTTCAAGAAAACATCATTATCAACAATTGACCTTCCATTTTTCATCCTTTGATGATTAAGCTCCAATTATTTTCAACCTTTTCTTCATCTCCCCAAAAAGGTCTTTAAGTGCAACAATTTAAGATTCATCTTTTTGCATATGTGATAGATCCATAGCTCGAAGTGACGAAAACTTGCCACTCCAATATATAAGGATAACACCTACTCATCATGGTCATAGGAGTAACAAAATAGTCCCTTAGCTTGTCTTATACAATATTTGGAGATGTGAGAAGTTCAAAATTTGTTGTAGCAAAGTTTATTATTATAATATATATGCTCTTGTTAGTTACTACAATTGTTCCAGGTATTTGTCTTTTCATGGTGAATGAAAAAGATTGGAGACATATAATATTTTTTTTTTCTCTTCCCCCATTAACAAGTCAATGGGTGTCCTTTACTTTTTTCTTTCTTTCTCTCCTGAGTACAATTTTACAATTTCCTCATCTTTTAAATGATGTTGGTAGCCACATTTCTTTTGCTTCTTCCCTTCTTCTTTTAGATGCTTTCATGAACAATCAGCATTATATCTTTCAATCCATTGTATATCGTTTTTCATACACATTTGAGCAGACCACAATCTAAAGAATAAAGCTATGGAGCTCAACAAAGAGTGAAGACGGAGCTATTTAGTGTAATTGGTTGTCTCACTAAGTTTCGAATATCTATCTTTGTAGCTTTAAAAGTTGACATTGGCATAACATTAAGTGAAAATCCATTATCAAGAAATGTCCTCCTGATAGAACAACCATTGAGTACACTTTCCACATTTAAAGAGTGATTGTAGTTAGGATTTACTATACAAATGTCAGCATTTGTAAATGTAAATGCCCCCTTATTCATCAAAACAATTCCCTTTGTAGGACGCACTATAAGATATTTCTTATATTGATCTTGCGAGATCCTTGTAAGCACAACTGTTGCCTTGAGTTGAGCATCCTCATCAAAGCCAACTAAATCAAAGAAATTCCTAACATTAGCAGTGTTCAACAAAGAAAGAGCAGTATTGTCATCTCCATTTGTCTTGATCTCATATCCTTCATACTTAACTTGATACGCTTCAATTGGCTACATTACCATACTTTACGCCTTTATAGGATTATGAGTGATAATATTCACAACATCGCATTGGGTATTATGAGCTGGAAGTGGGTTGTTTCTGACATCATTACCCTCGATGATTGGTTCTCGATTTTGAACCCGCTCATTAGATATCTTCTTCAAAGTCCAACAATCTTTCGTATGATGGTTTATACTCCTGTGAAATCTGCAATACTTAAGGTCACTCTTTTCTTCATTTGTTGGTAAACGCTCAACCCTTGAGAGTCTAATATTCCCATCACGTAGCCATTGGTCGAGGAGTGTATGCACTTTTCCCATTGAGTACGGATATGCTAAAGATGGTTTAATGCTCATAAGCTTCTCACTTCTAAATTTTTTTGCTCCTTTCAAATCCTCCTCTTGAACTGAGTTTACTGATGGTGTGTGCTTATTAAATCTTGTGTTTTCACTTCTTTATCATGCTACCGAATTGTTGGTCCTTCACACATTCTCAACCAACATAACGAAAGAAACCAACGAGAGGTTCTTAAGATGCATTGCATACTCAGTAAACATCCCTTGGATGCAAATCTTGACTAACTCTCTTTAATCATAAACATCTTGTATATCTAAGGAATGCTCTCTGAAGCACTCAATGTAATCTATGAGATCTTCTTTAGGCTTTTGGCTGATCCTCCCCATGTCAGTAAGGGTGACTCTTTTTTCAGTAGAGAAGAACTTCTCCAAGAATATCTTGTACATGTTTCCCAATGAATCGATTAATGTTGGGGGAAGGTTGACATACTAGGTGTACGCCTTCTCAGTGAGTGACTTAAAAATTCCTTCAATTTCAAATCGTCATCTAAACCATATACTTCCAATGCCTCGATGAATTTCAACAAATGTTCCTTGGCACTCCCTTTCTCGTCATTAAACAACATAAACTTTGGACTTACATAGTCCTTTGAATATAGCTTCATAGTAATGTATTGATGATATGGAAGCTTTAAATCCGGTACTACTAGTTGTAAATTTTGCTTGTATTTCCTTCAAATATATGTCCAAATCTTCTTTGGTCACAAATGAACCTCTTTGGATAGATGTCTCCTCCCTTATTAACATTGTAGGAGTAGAGTGTATGGGCGCAAGGTTTACAGGTGTATAGCTTGTGGGCATGGGATCCATTGGTGTTGGTTATACAAAGTCAACAATCGTGACACATGGTATAGCATGTGAGAATGATAAGCCTCCAATCCGAACTCTTTGGTTCCTTACTTCAAGTAATGAATCTTGCATTGTTGTAAGTTCTACAGCAGGAAGTTGTTCTTCAACCTTAGGAGTAATATGCTTGTTGACAATAGGAGGGTTAGGTGGAGTTGTTTGTTGTACTATATTAGAAGGATTCGAGGAAGTTGCTCCTTGTTACGTAGTAGTAAAGGTAGCTAAAGCAAGCATGCATTAAGCAAACATTGTTATGAGTTCACCTAGGTTCCAATTAGTCTCACGCAGCTCATGTGTTAATTGTGCATTATCTAGGACACCTTCTTGCGTGCCATCTTCTTGATTCACATCACCCACTAGAGGTGGATTTTGGTTGTTGGTAACAATAGTACCATCTTGTTCTTAATTAACTCCATCAGTATGATCAAGTTGTCTCTGTGTTAGAGGTACTGTTACGCCCAAAAAATGTGAAGTTATAATAGTCTCGCCGTGTGAACCATTCTAACATAGAAAATGTCTTTACAGTTGCTATCTTAGACCTGGTTCAAACCAGGCGTACTTGACTTTATCTCTTTGAAGCGTTCAATTCAATACATATTTGATATAAACCTATGGAGTAATCTTTTGAAATAATTTGTTAAAAATAAACTTGTAATTTAACCTTATAAAAAAGTGGTAATAAATCCTATAGGTACCTATCATTTCACATACAGACCAAAATATTAAAAACTACCAAGCCTTCTAAGGAGTCTTACGTGGTTTTCCTTAAAAGATAAAAAGTTAATATTAAGGATAATAACTAGCTATTTCTTATTACATCTCACTCCCTGTCCTAGTTTACTAGTGTTCTAGTATTGGGTAGGTACTTGTAATCCATTTGAAACTTGTAAAACAAACAATATGGGAATGAGTGATAATTTGCTCAGTAAGTGGGCAAAGATAGAAGTATGTACTCAACACATCATAAATAGGGTTTTCAACCAAGTTAGTTAGAATGTACAAGCAAGTACCATTATACAACATTATCCGGTCCACTGTGAGATAAGAGAAATTGCATCCGCTCTAATTCGGGTTGAGGAGATTGATGTCACATACTCACGAATCAAAACCAAATCGTGGCTTATGTAATGGAGAACACTATTGTCCTATGACCACCTTCGACCCACGGCTCCTAATCTTGCTGCGACCTTCTCTCCTATCACTTAATTCGGTTAAGGGTGAGGAAATGACCATTTTAGCTATTCTTATCGAAGGAAGTCTGTATTTGGCCCGAAAATCTTAGTCGTTACCCCTAATGGGTTACGATGTATATCAAATTAGATGTTAAGTCAAGTTTAAGTTAGTTTATCTTTTCAAAGTGATCAACCAAGCTTAAACAATTCAAGCAAAATAATATTAATAGATTAACCATATCATGAAGCTCAACTCCCATCACAGCAAATCAAAACCCAATCACAAACGTTGCATGCGCACAAACAGCTAACTACAACCATAAGGCAATACATACCAAAGTCCCCAAATATTCTGAAATAATATCCCAAAATGCTATAAAGCACTAATCTAACTTACCTATTCAGATACTCACTACGGAAGATTCGAATTGTTAACGATCTGATTATTGGGGAATCCTATATACATAAAACTCAAATTTAATTTTCATAATGGTTATAAAAACATTAGAGTTTTATTTAAAACAACTATATACATATAAAGTATATTATCATTTTCCTTATATAACAATATATAGTTTTATTATATAGGTCAAGTTAAGTTATTAATTATTGATAATATATGTAATTTATACTATTACGTATTATATATCGTTTCGATTATATCGAAACGTACTTTTAATTGATTAAATCACGCTTCAATTCTGGTAAGATTACCATAATACGTTCATTTTAGTAATATTATAAAGTTATAGATTATGTTACTTAAGATTGTTTGATTTTAATGAAATTAGTATCTATGAGTTCGTATAGACCTAATGACACATGTTTATTTCTAGAGATGACTTTTAATGAGTAGTTCAAGTTTTTACTACAGTTATACGTATTTAATCAAATATTATCATACTATACGTAACTTATGTTATTAAATCATATTTTATCTAATTTGTCAATATAACTCATAATATAGATATTATTTAACCCCAATACTTCTGTAACGTATCCCAATTATTAAAACATCATTAAACATATTAAAAATATATATTTTTATCCAATCTAATCGGTGCACATATAGATAGTATTTATTCAACTATTTATCATATTTTAACTTATTATTACCAAAAATGAGTCCCAGTTTATAATTTAAGTTATTTTACTATGTAAATTTGTAATAAATAACTCGAGTTACCAAATAATTCCCTGAAAATTTCTATAGACTCCTAAAAATATGGGGAACTTAACTAGTACTTGGTTTCAAGTTTTCGATCTATCACCTATATATTTATATTTACGATTTTACCTTTGAATTATGTTAAATTACCCAATTATAATTCTTTTTGCACCAAATTAATTTCAACCTGTCCCAACATTATTATTATTCACTAGAAATCAGTACATGTCCATTTCATCATTTAATATCATAATTTCCTATTTATTTCATAATTTTAGTCTATTTTTAGGCCGAAAAATACAATATGTATTAAAAATTTTCAAATAAAAAAATATAGATACATAGAGATTATCTATATATCATATGTATCTTACACAAAAATTTTAAGCTAGAAAATATATCATTTAGTGTATTTATTTTAAAAGTTAAAATTTGGATAAATAGTAACTTTTTAAAGCATGTATATAAAATAATTACAATTTAAAAAAAAATAAAATTATAACATGAAAGTATATCTAAAATAACCTATATATAATTTTTTCATAATTTTATGACTTAATTTAATATTTCTAAAAATTATAAGAAAAATAGGGTAAAAAATTGACCAACCTATTTGTCGGTGCTCTGGCCACCATTGGTTGGTGGGGATATGTCGGTTAGCAAGGGCGTTGGTGGTGCTCCATGGTGGGAACCAGCTAGGTACGGTCCTTACTCTGTTTTTCCTATTTTTTGTTAAATTTTTTTCTAATTTTTTTTTGAATTTTTTCTTAGGTTTTCTTGGTTACCAAAATGTTGAATCTAAGTCCTAAGATCTTATTTATAGTAGTTTAGGTAGGTTGAATTTTTCCTTAGCCATCAAGTAATTATTTTTTGTTTATTTATTCTTCTAAGGAAATTAGTAAGAATAAGGTGTCAATTTTTTGTTTAATTGCTTTTGATATAGTTGGTTATTTTTTCTAAGCTGCTCAACATTTAATCTAATCATATTCCATGTTGTTTCTTATTTTTTTATAATTTTTAATTGATATTTTAGGATATTTTGGTATTTTATATTAGTATTTAATGATTTTGTTAATATATTGGTATATATCCTATATATATTATACACGTAATGAGTAATTATATACGTATAATCATGCTTCTAGCATATATTTTATTTTTAAGATACTTTTCCTATTTAATTTTGTGATTCTATCATTTATTATGCATGCTTATATAATTTTTGGTTAATTTACGGGTATATTGATTGTATATACTGAATATATTTATTAAAATATGTGTATACTTATATAGTATATTATGCTATATTATTTTTTTTAATTGCCTAATTAACTTATCTCTATATCCCTATCGCATTCAAAGCTCGATTTTAAGGGTTTCGATCATTTTTACATTATATTAAGTAATCATATTTTTAGGGGCTAAATCGAGATTTTAGGTAATTATTTTTCATATCTAACTTCATCAAATCATTTCAACTAACTTTTCTATTTTAATTGTAAAGTTTGGGTTCAATCGAATAATTTTTTCCGAAAGCTTTAAATTTAGATATCATCGCCCTAAACTTAACTTTAAGGACTCATATAAAGCAAATTCTCACTATCTTGATTATATTCTTGATATTTTATTATATTTTTTACTTTCAAGTATACGGAGATTCCTTAATTAGAGTTATCATGTTTTTTGTAAATTTCTAGTATACTCGATTTAATTTTTTGAATGTCTTAGATTAATTATAAATCCTAATCATACAAGAATAAGACTTTATTCTAATACTCAAATGTTTATGTCTTGATTGCTAATTTATGGGATATCACATGTACTATGATATGAGTATCAAGTATTCCCTTTTCTAGTGGAGTCGCCAGAAAAATGTATGGGTGTAGGTATGGATATAAGTATCACGTATGGAGTTGCATTATATGTGATTAGGAAAATGACTCGAATGACTCGCATAAGATAATCAGGAGAGAAGCGTAGAAAGGAGGAGTAAGCGATCTTAGTGAGGCTCTAACACGTATGGTAATAGGTGGATGAGTGTGATAACATCAAACTCTAAGATTAATGAAGAATAAGGCAGTATTCTTAAAGTGTTTAAATATTTAATCTTTGAGACAAAATTCTAACAAAGTAACGACGTTAATGGGGTTTTTTCTTTTTCAAATGAGGATATGAATAGGGTATTTATAAAAAATGATAATTGATCATATCCGTCAGATCGTGATGGTGATCAATGGTTAAGATTAAAATCCTTTATTAAAGGATTTTAAGTTGGCTATTTTTATGGGTTTAGACTCAGATAAAGGCTTTATTTATTATTTTAACACGAGTCAAATTAAGAAAAGTTAGATCAGACGGATTGATGCTTTATTTCAAACTCACCATGCCAAATCTCCCTTGATCTTCTCAATAATTTATGAACTTGGCTCATTGAGTCTAATCACCTTAGCCTTAAGAATTAAATCCACTTAATATTTAATCAATGGGCTTGAGGCCCAATATTAAATTTGGTTCTCTACAAAAACTATATATGAGTTCGTATTTTTTTGTCCATTTAAATTATGATGTAATAAGAAAAATATATAACAAAAAATATTGCATACCTTTAATTGAGATATGCGATTTAGAAATAAATAATTTATACTACAAAATGTAAATATAGAAGAATATTTAATGTATTTTGCGTCTCGTGTTTAATTAGATATAAATTTAACCGTATTTAAATAGGTTTGACTTATTTGTATCTCATGTTAGATTTTTCTATATATTAACTTGTTTAAATCATGTTGTGTCATGTCGTGTTTAAGTATATCATCGATCTCAAATTATTAACCCTAGTTATGTGTAATTAATAATTAATATTATAACAAAAAGGATAACATTGTGATAACATTACTTGATATCTAAAAAATCTAAATAATCTTAATCATTAAATGTGTAATTGTAATTAAAACATTTTAAAGAATTTATTTTCCTCTTTTGACACTCACACGCACGGTATTTAACTTATAAACTAGTCAATCCAAATATTTGAATAGTTATTGGAGTAAAACTCAAGTGAGTTTGTTTTAATCGCAAGCGTAGCATGTTGCGCAAATTCAAACCACGTGTTCACGGAACTATTTCAACACCATTAGATTAAACGTCAGGCACCAGACATAAACGGTTGGATCATTTGAAAATTTAGACCGAAAAATGACCCTATGGATCCTTCTTGTTCTTCCGCTTCATAACCTCAAACCCGCATTCCCAAAGATAAATGCCATGTATTTCTAGGGTTTAAAGAGAGAGAGAGAGAGAGAAAGAAAAATAAAGCTTTTTGCAACAGGTGAGAATCCAAAAGTCTGTAATTATCACTCTTTAGATGTTGATTTTATTATGCACTCAATTGATGTCTCTAGCATTATGTTTAGGTGCCGTTACTGCTTTTGTTAGCCTGTTATTGAATGGGATCATAATGTCCAGCCTTCTTTCCTATGAATATTTTCTTTTACTTAAATCATGTTGTTCGTCTGGTTATGATAGAGAGAAACTCATAGATACTGCTGTTTATATAAAGTTTGGAAGTTGTAGCATCATGATATCGAAACAAGTTCTTTCCAATCTTATCTCCACCTAACCTAGAGTTTAAAAACTGTTGGTTACCCAACTGTTAGTAATTTATATCCTCGTACCGACACTTTCATATGCTCGTCAATTCCTTGCTGCCAAAAAAAAAACAAAAAAAAACCATTTGGCTTGAATCAATCCCCTAAGGGCCGTTCTGAACTGGTCTAGAACCGTGCACATAAGGGGGGTTTCTGGACTTATGGTTCCTTTTACCAGTGGACCATGAACAATTGGGTCCTGGAACCAAAGGCTCCAGAGCCACGGTCAAGTGTAGCATTGTATGATTGGCTGGTAGACATATAGGTATATATAATTGGTACACAGGATCCCTGTTCTTGATTTCTTATGCTTTTGAGTATATCGTGTATTGACTGAGAGATAGATTGAAGTAGAAGTGATGATTCCAGTTCTACTCTTTCTTAATAGGTAAATCATTTTGCCACCACATTTTTCTCATACATCGAGAAATTATGCTTTCATCATGTGTTATGCTGATGTGCTTTTGTTGTCTGTTAGGCCCTGAATAGTTGAGAGTTTATCACAATGATTGGAAATGTTGAAGTAACTTCTAACAGAGGAGCTACACTTGCATTTTCAATGGCAAATGCCAGTTACCTTGCCCTTTTTAGAAGATGTAGGCCTATTCGTAAGTAAAAAATAGAGCTGTCATTAATAAACAAAGGAAGTCAATCTTTTTGTAAGTTTTCTTATGTTAGAATTAAAACGATAAAGTAATTTGTACACCACTCAGATCCTAATGCTTTGAACCATGTATAAAGACTTCTAGACTGAAACTGAACACTGCTGGAACACTGATAGTTTAAAAAAGACTTAACTTGCTTTAATTAATTTGCTGAATTCTTGGTTTTTGGGACTTAGATGTTTTTCTGCTTGAATGTGTGTGCTTTTCAATGATTCTATTCATCTATTTATAACTTTCCCAGGCCCATTCTCCAGGAAAGGTTTTGTTGACCCATAAGCTCAAATCCCAACTGCTTATTTGTGAAAACTTTCCCTGTACGATCATCCATTAGCTATCTTGTTCCTTTAAATCCGGCAACTGGTATGGATATGGGTGATGACTTGGGTCTTGCCACCATGCTCCTTTAACAATAAAATCTACTGTATTGCTTGTTCCAGTCGAATCAGTTTCCATATACACCGTGGGTTTGCTTTTTTCTTTTGACAATACCTTCACCTTTTCATGGCTAATTAACTGGAGACTGATATCTTGAAGTGCAGCAATGGTCTACCAATCTGTTTTGGCTGCCAACAGTACCTCTTGCACCACACCATATGATGATCTTGTAGAAGATCATTCCTAAATTGTCAAATTTCTTGGTCATCTTACCATAGTGTCCCATTGAGCATGTCAATTCCATATGCAAGTAGAAATGCAACTACTGCTGGTAAATAAAAATATCTATTTTTTTGGGGAAATTTTCTTGTATTGGAATAATAAAAATCAATTTTTACTCTAGACAATTGAGGAAAAAAAATCTTTAGATTCTACTCAGATCCTAATACTTTGCTCCAGGTTGAAAGGGTTCTAGATTGAAACCGAACACTACTAGATGACTCTGTAAAAAAGACTCAATTTATGACAACTAATTTGCTGAATTCTTGGTTTTTGGAACTGTGGGTGTTTTTCTACTTGAATGCTTACCTTTTCAATTATTCTTCTTGTGCATTTACAACTTTCCCAGCTTATTCTCCATTCAAAATTTGTCAGTGCATAATCTTGAATCCCATCTATTCATCCTAAAGATTATTCTCACATCATCTTCCTTTGGGTGCCTTGTTCTTTTCAATCTGTCAACTAATATGAATGGTGTTGAGTTGGTCTTTGCTGATTCATTATTATTTTGTTCCTTCCAGATACGAACCAAAAGAATTATAGGACAAAAACTAAACTTTGATTGATTTTATAATAGAAGAAAAGTACAAATCCTAATACCTTCAATGAAGAAGGTCCATGAGCGTGCTCATCCTAACTAGACTTGAGCAATGTTGCTCACTTAATCTCTTAGTTAGAAAACCAAAAATGACTGACTCCCTTGAACTAACTGCACAACACTATTTATAGGTAGAGCATGTATAGGAAAAATAGTACTGATAGACCACCAACACTTTCTCAGTAATGATACTTTACCCTTCTTGCTGCACACATACGATATGACTATTAACTCTATATAATGACATTTTTACTCTTTCTATTATACTTATGTAATTATAGGAGGCTTCACCAAAGTATTATATCAATGCTACCCCCTTGAAGAAGGTCCTTGCTCTCGAGGACCAAGTAGAGAAACATCCATAATTATCCCACACCAACAGCATCAAAGGTGGTTGGATGTGTAAAACAAGGCAGCCTCATGCTCAAACTTCCACAATAGCACAACTATTGAATCAGCAGTGAGGAAATTTTGCAAATTCACCGGGAACAGTGATGTAAGAACTAGCTCATTGGTCTCTATTGCTTTGTGATATGGAATGATCAAATCAACCAACGACAAGATAGAGAACTGCTTGCTAGCAAAAGCCAATGTTAGGGGCATCCCTTCTAATTGTGAGAAGAAGAAACCAAGGGTATGAAGGAAGGCTGAAGAAGAATCAGAGGAAAGAGGAGGACCACCATAAACTGGGCAGCAACAAGTGAAAGATACCATCTATATGTGGAGTCATTTGCTACTTATCCATGCAAGCGAGCCCTGAAAAATTGTCCACAATGTCTACTGTCAACTGTTTGTGCTTATTCATATTTTCATTTCTAGTCACCGAGTCGTTGCCATTGCAACAGCCACTTGCTTAGCACTGGTAAACAACATAGAACCTTCGAACGCCTCAGAAGGATTATCCCTGTCACAACCCTTAACATTCACCATATGAACTTGTTCAATGGAGTGTATAGTGTTGAGCTGTGATTCTTTATGAATAATATTTCTTTTCTCTCTCTTTATTTTTTAAACAGGATAATTAATGATGTGTTAAGTAGAGGTTTTTTTTTGTGAATAGCATTTGTTTTCTCTCTTTATCTTTTAAACAGGATAATTAATGATGTATTACATAGAGTTGGTATACCAACTATTGTTACAACTACTAGGTAACAATTGTCTATATATATTGATGTTTCTTGTAATATATCAATCAATGAAAAACATCATTTTTTTCCTCTTCAAAATTTCTTACATATAGCTTCTGAATTGGAAGTATAAACCCTTGTTGAAGCTGAAGTTTAACCTCAATTGAACTATAGTAGTCCTTGGCTCCATATTCAACTGCAACTAAACCGGCAATAGAGTGGCGAATGCCATTAGGATGTTTGATTGTATCAATACAGCGGTCAACATGTTGATCTCTAACTCAAGCATTACATCAAACACCTGGCATGCAATTCCCATATCCATTACCAAAGCAATAAAGAGTAGAGCTAGCACTTTCACGAATATCATCATGAAAGCGTGAAGAAACTCTAGATCTTTTGCCGGAAGAGTTCTCGGAAAATTTGCAGGAAAAGTTGCTGAAAAAGGCATCAATGGAATTAATAGTATGACGAACAAGAGTGTGACCAACTGTAGTTGCTCTACCTGTTCGAATGTGAGTAGTACCATAACATTGAACAGTAATATATAAGCCATTACCAGAAGTTTCATTGGTAAAAAGAGCACCATGAGAAGGTTCCAGAAATCTAAGTTGAGTGCTGTGTCCTTGCGAAAACTGAAGTCCGCTGCTGTGATCATCAAATGGTTGAGCATGGTGATCAGAATGAAGAAGACAATCATCAATTTTCTCTTCCGACGGCTGTTTCTCTATAGATTAAAACCCTAAGTTTTCACCATCAATTAAATCTAGTGGCTACTGATTTGACTTACTAGCCAACAACAAATCATAAACCATATTTTTGCATCTCCAGTAAGTGCCAATGTATCCTGTGTTGGCTTTAATGGATACTCTTACAATGAAGAAGATTAGATTTTGTAACTTGTGCTATGGTTGTCTTTACCAACAGCAATTGAGAAATCCATAGATGGTGCGAATTGATGTGAACCAAAAGATTTTTTTTGGGTAAGTGTGAACCAAAAGAATTACAGGACAAAAAACTAAATATTTTTTTGGGTCAGTGAGTCTCACACTCAATTGTTCTTTGTGGCAGTTTAGATTGGATAAGCTCCACATGAGCAAAAGGTGAGTTGGTTAGTCCCTGGAAATTGAGATGGTCTGGCTAGTGCTTGCAAAGTTGTTAGGGTCTCTATTCCTTAATGGTGTAGGTTTTGTTTGTGAATTTATTTATGTAACAAAACTAATATGAAAACTCCAATGAGATAATATTCTTCTGACCTTAGTTGTTGGTAAAGTCACAGTCCTTGTTTGTTGAGCTTAGTTGAAGGGTTCATATATAATAAGGCCTTTCCAATGATGTGATATTATTTTTAATCTTCATTTTTTCCCCTTCTGAATTTCTTTCAGGAACAAACTATCTAATCTATGGAAGTGGAAAGGGATTGGGAATACAATGATGAGAAAGCGGAGGAGGAGCAGGAGGATGACACGCTGAGTGATATATTAAGGGACCGTTTAAGACTCTCAGCCATTTCCATCTCCCAATCTCAAGGTTCCTTCTTCTTTTTTCTATTCAAGTACCAGTTTTCCATTTTGCTGTCATTGAAAAAAAGAAAAAAAGAAAAAGAAGAAGAAGAAGAAGAAAATAAAGAAAGAGGAAAGAAAAGAAAAAAATCAATAACTTCTGCATTTCGTGGTGGTATTAATATGTGTGTTGGTGGTGGGAACAGCAAAAAAGAATGGCATGGAAATTGCAGATCCTGTTGTTGCTTGCCTTGCAGATTTGTCTTTCAAATATGCAGGTTAGGTGACTGCTTGCCCTACTCTTTTACAGTTAATGGTTATATCTACACCATATATATTGGTATTACAAAACAACCATTTATATTAGTATTACACCATACTATATTTTTTTGGTCTTATTGTTCTAATAAAAATGTTAATACGTGTCTCGAGGCATTTAAAGATTCTAAATTAAAATAATTTTCATTTTTCTATATGCTTGTGTCATGGGCGGATTCTCTCACTCAATCCCGTATAGCACTTAAAATGTTCCTAACTGCACTAAGTAAGGCTAAGTTGGCCTATAACATAATCACAAGGTTTAAAGAGAGAAAGTAATGAGAAAAACACTAAAAACAAATTATATTTACTTAAATGACTGGTGTCTTACAATTCAGGGAAATACCTTTATATATACAGAAAGTCTTTACAAATAAATGGTTAAGATTAATTCGATCTAATCAAATGATTATAATTGATTTTCAACTATCACATTCATGTACTCTACTTACTACAGTACAAGATTCTAGATATCTCTAGAACCTTTTATCTTCCAAAAGTTTCTAATGAGCTTGAGCTTTAATTTTGGGCTTTAGGAACTTAAAAATAGTCCATTTTGGGAAGTTTGTAACACTTGCAGTGCTTTTTATAAAGTGTGTTATTGTTATTGGAAAGTTAAAAAGTTTCATTTTTAAATCCTTAAGAAGTGGCCTCGGGACACCCATTATTAGGACCCTTATTTCAACTTAAACTACTCTTCCATAATGCGTCCCTCCCCATTTCTGCTTAAATGCAGATTTAGCTATCTTAGGACTCATTACTTTTCAAAGGTCCTAGCAATTTTTACTTGCTTATTCCTCCATAAACATAATAATCTGAGCAAGGCAGTTATATAAATTCTTCAAATCAAGGTCGACAGGATGCAGCTCTCGCTTTGCATTGATCCAGTAGATTTTAGCTTTTCTTAAGAACATTAGGTACTATTTATTTTAGTTTTGTAATTCTTTGGATTCAAATACACGCAGATGCTCTTGTGAACTCCTGAGCTTTCAAACAATTCGTTATTATGGAATCTTGATCTAGGTCAAAATAGATGCTCAATTTCAATGGTTTCCCAAGTTCATGCTGTTCAAGCAACAATGATAAAATTATTGGTCAAAAAAGGAAAGTTAAAAAACAATGATAAAATTAATAATGGGATATAAATTAAAAGGTTTCTCGGAAATGCCATAAAAGAAAAAATCTCTCTTATATAGAAATTCTAGGTCACAATGCTGTTTATGTGCATGAATTGAAGACAGTCGTATCAGGTTATGTTTTGTCAAGTTAGTTTTATGCTTGTACCTGGCAATTGAAAGGATATAAATGAGTCATATTTACACAAAAGCTACTCAAGATATTTACTTGAGAGCTATTCAACTACTTCTGATTTGAACTTATATTTGGTTCAACAAGCTTGTAAGTTTAATGAAGGTTGAGTTGAATTTATGTGTAAGCAAGTTTGAGTCAAGTTTAGGCATCAATGTTATTTTAGTTAAAAGTAAACATTTTTTCTAATAAAACAAATTTGAACGAGCCCAATCTTGTCAAATGCCACCTTGAGTCCAATTTGAGTTGAAACTCTAAGCTTGATTTAGCTCAAGTCCATTTCTAAGATTTTGAATTTTTGAGTCGAGCTTTAGTTTGAGCTTTTTCATCTAGGCTTGACTCATATATGCCTCAAACTGAAAGCGCTGAATGCATTCACACTCATTGGGTGGATTAAATGTGCTCCAAGGATCCCCACATGTCTAAAAATTGATTACACCTTGCAAATGAACAGAACAACTGGCGAGGGGCCTTGAGCAATTTGCACAGCATGCTGGTCGAAAAACCATAAATATGGAAGATGTCATTCTTTCAAGTAAGTGCTCAATTTAGTTGCTTGATTGCCATCCATCAAATCTAGATAAGCAGCTTGCTAGTTTTATGATCATTTTCTCTATGCCTTGACAATCTGTTGTTTTTTCGTTAATTGCTTTTGGATGGATTTGGATTGTCATTTGGTGACTCAGCACACAGGAATGAACATCTATCCCACCTTCTGAGGTCTTTATGCAATGAGATTAAAACCAAAGAACCCAAGTCTGAGAAAAAGCGGAAAAATGCTGCAAGAAAGGAAGATGTAGGTACTAGCAACACAGTGCGTATACTTGATTCATGAATGAACTCTCAACACCCATATAATTTGAGTATTTGAAGAATCAAATTGATCAACAAAAGCATTCGGTATCTGGGAATGCTCTTGCGAGTAGATAAAAAGTTGTACGGGAAACATAACAAGTCGCATAGGAAACAAAAACTCTTGGCTGTATGAGGTCTGTCGCAACCAAAAACATTGTCTCTTTGCTGAGATTTACAGGTTGGACTAAACACATAGGTAGACTTGTTACAATCTTAAAACTGCAATCGGGCATCTCGACGGTCTTAAACTTGTGCAATGGTTCAAGGCAGTATAAGTCATGATCAATTTTTTAAAATTGAGAATTTACTATTCTCTCCAATGCATACAATAACTTAGTTTCATATGGATTAGTTAATGGGAAAGGTGACGAACTTGGAAAAAGCTTTCCAAACCTTTTGGATAGCACATGTTCTACAATTTCTTTGTAATATAATCATCTATCGAAATACTGGACATTAATGGGAACATATTTTTTGAGTTGTTTGATCCTGTAATTTGCTGAAGCATCCATCAGGAAGTGTATTTTCTGGGGGCAATTATTTTGAGCAGATTACAATTTCGCCCCTAAATGTATCGATTAGGTTTTAATATATGAACTACAGAAGTTGTTTTTTAGATTCTAGGAACTTTTGCATGCATTTACTTGTGCAGACCACCAACAAGAGGTGAAGTCCCCGATTTGGTGATGGCTTGGGATGATGCACTGGATAAGAAACCTCTGAATCCTACAATTAATGAGGAATTAGAAATAAATGGATTTTGATGGATTAATTACTGAATAAACTGAGAGGAAATCCGAAAGAGAATGGGAATGTGGATTTTCTTTATTTTAGGGATAAGTTATTCTGGGTGGTGGATACATAGAGATAAATTATTCTGATTAGTTATTTTGGGTGGTGGTTATATATGTATGTATAAATGTTAGTAAGATCAAATAAAAAGTTGAGATTAAAAAAAATACATGTAATCTCAACTTTTTATTTGATCTTACTGATATTTTATTAAATCAATCTTCTTCTAAACTTTGGGATTGAGTAGACATTATAATAAAAATATATGGACCATCCTTGAGATATCAACTATTATATCAAAAATTGAAATATCTCTGAAGGCATGTAAGAGACTTTTCTATGATCACAAACGGCAATGGCTATTTATATAATTAATTTCCAATCTCAAGCTGACTTGAAGCAAATTATTAAAGAAGGGCCTTGGCTCATCAATCACAATTTTCTCGCAATAAGATGATGGGGACGAAACTTCAGAGCTTCATCTGCTGCCTTTAATTCTGTAAAATTGTAGGTGTGAATTTCTGAACTATTCCTTGATTATTGCAATACCTTAGCTCTACTTAAAATCGAAGCGGCTATTAGGCCAGCTTTGCAAATTGATTCTTACGCTTTTCATGTGGAACAAGGCAGATTTACTGGACTATGCATGTAAGTAAATTTTAACAAGCCCTTAGTCGACACAATTAAGCTTTGATGGATCTAGTTACAATCTGCAATACGGAGGTCTCAAAAACTTATGCTTCAATTGTCGATGTTAAGACCATTCCTCCTACGTGTGCAAAAAAGTCAAAATCATGAAACCAATAGAATGCAACGTAAACAAAGCTGATACATATACGGAGAACAACTAGGCAACGATGAACATGAACGGTGCAATGAGAATAGTACCAAATATGGAAATATCTGGCACATTAAATGTCACAACAAATAATGGCCACTCAAGTTCTCCAATTGCAATTACTCCACAACCACAAGTAGATGATGATGCTCAAAGCAATAAATCTGCTAGATCGAATGTTAAGCTTACAAATCAGGATATAGCCGCCCAACAAGATCATAGCAATCGCGAGCAAGATACCAATTATGGCAAATGGATTCTGGTGGAGAGGAAGAAAAACAAAAACTTCAAAAACATAAGGCAAATTGAACAAACAAAGGCAACACAAGGTAAAAATGAAGTCTTACCAAATTTAAAAGCGAATCATAATGCAATCACTTCCCTAACTCTCCAAAGCACTTGCCAAAGTAGGCTCTCGCATAGTTTTAAAACAAAGATCAATATGCAATCAATGGCTAAAGAAGTAAATCTTGCTGAAGAAAATTATGATTAGCCAAAGTTAATTCATACGTCAAATCTATTATCTTCAACTTAAGAATCGATAAACAAACCTTAAACCTCGTTTATAAATTTGCAGTTGTGAACAATGCCCCTTATATGAAGCACTACCCCTAAAGATTAGCCCAAATAAAAAGATCTGCAAGATATGCACCAATTGGGCCAAAAAACCCTAGTGATCGTCAATGTTAAAATCCTTCATCCAAACTCGGACATTCCATGGTTAAGCTCAAGGTGTAGGCTGTTCTACGTACCCTTTGAGAATAGTTTGATGAAGTTAGTGGTTGTACTCTTGAAAATTACAACAATAGAGAATGTCTAACTATATATCAAGTGCCTTCAATTTCCCCAGCAATTGTGTATGACCAAGGAATGCTTTTATTTAATAGAGTAGGACCACAAGTGTAGATCAAGAAGGAATTTCACATCATAATTCCAATAACAATTCAGAGCTCCTTTTATGTGTCGGCAAAGTTGACAATTGAATGGGAATCCATTTGCCAGACCATTATTCAACTAGTTATAGCAAATCAATAGTTGCTACTACCACTTTCACCCTTTGTAGCAACCTATAAGATCAAATAAAATAGGACCCTTCTTGTTCTTTTGGAATAGGGACGAGACTCAAGCATTGATCAAACCAAATACTTTCCTGATTAGATTGCATTGGACATTAATAGGCTAGCTAATGGTGGCAACTTTAACACTCGTTGGTTTGGATTATAGGTTACCTTGCTACCCTTAACTAGGGCACAATACCAACTCAAAAGACCTATCAAAATTCTTGTTTTGAATATTCGAGGAAACAACATTGCATGGAGCTATCAACCAATATGACCCTAACATTGTGATCATTCTGGAAACAAAGCTTTGATGGAACAACCTCACATGCCTTCTACCACCAACTCTCATTTGACGGGTTCGTATGTTTAGAAGTAGAAGGACAAAGGGGTGGGATTATCATGTTATGGAATTCAAACTTATTAGACACCAACTTTCTTCACCACTCCTAACAAGAAATTCACTCCTTAGTCTAGGTTAGAAACCTCAATTACTCCTTCTATTTCACTGCTATATATGCTTGTCCAAATTTTTACATTCAAAATTTAAAAATTTTCACAAAAAGCCTATATAAAGAACGTTGACCCCTTGATGATTGTAAGTGATGTAATAGTTTGACAGAAAGAAAAATAATAAAAAGTTAAGAGTATAAGGATGAGAAGATTAGGTAAAGATTTTTATAAAGGTTTTGCTTTTGTGCATTAATCTGCTCTTCCAACCCTATCGTTAGGGATTCGATCGTTCTACTATATCAAATTAATCAAACTTTGAAAGAAAGTACAATACTTAGTCTTCAAGACCTACAAACACAACTGTCTTATCTCACTAACTTCTACACAAGCTAAATACAAGCTACAGTATCTAACCTACTCTCTAGAAGTTACTACCAAGACTTGAATAGTTGGATGCAAAAATGAAGAAAAAGAATATATAAATGCTCTAATTTTAGTTTAGAAGCAACGGAACAATAAAGTAAGAGATTCTGAACACTATTGGAAGATTTTTTACGTCTCTTTTTCTTGATGTCCTTTGTTTGAATTCTTTATACTTTTATAGTTTTCTCTTAACGTTTGAAAGATGATTTTTTTTTTTTGTAGTTTGTTGATAAGATCTATTGAAAAAATATCTTCAAGCTTACCTCATATTGGATTTGAATTATGAACTTCTTAACACCTTGCTCTTGCTAAACAGTGCATATCTAGATATGTTGTGGTTTCTTATTTATCTCAATCTTCAGATGATTTTGTGAATGAGTCATTGAATTGCAACAATTTAAAATTATTTTTTTGTATTGACCCTTAGTGATATTATTCTGACTTTAGTAGAATGAGTCAATCATATTATGCAAATATAGTTGATCGGTGGAGCCAGACCTTCTTTCATATTTAAATCCTATTTGACATGTTTGAAAATAACATTTTGTGCATATTTGATTATGTGTAGATTCAACATCTACTCATTATTCTACTAAAACTTCTATTATAACTTTTGAAGTTCTCTTGTCCTTTTTTCCTTCTACTACATCTTATACAAATTCCTAAAAGTTCTTAGACTGAAGCTTCTACAAATCTTTTAGCAAGTTTTCCCTTAGGTTCTACTGAAGCTTCTACAAAGATGCTAAGTCATGTTTTGTTACGCTTGGAGATCATCCTTCTACTTAAGCTTCTAAAGATATTTTTCAGGTAATTCTTAACCTTCTTCTCGACCTTTTGCTAGCATTTTTTTACAAAATGTTCTCACTCGAAACTTCTATTACAACTTCTAGAAGCACATAGCTCCAATCTTTTCCACATACAAGCTTCTACTAGAGTTTCTACAGCCTCTTAACTGAATTTAGAATTCCAAAAATAAACTTTTATAACTAATTTTACAAAGCCGGATTCCTTTGATTATCTTTTTTGCAAAACTCCTACAAAAATTATACAAATATTTTCTGAATACTCCAACGCACATGTTAATAAACAATAAATCTTTTTGTCATCATTAAAACTAAAGTAAGAGAGAATTTATTTGATGACAACAAAACAAATTTCCGCAAAAATATTACATAATGAACATAATAAACACAATATTATGCGCAGTAATAAGTATTAGCAAACGAACAAGCAAATCATGCGATCATGCATATATTTTTGCCTTGTCTTCTCCTTTTTGTTATCATCTACATGAACTTCCCTTGAGAAAGAGATCACAATTAAAGGAAGATAATAGAAAAACATTGTTTGATTTCAAAGAATTGACAAAATGATAACTTGAATTGAAAAGAAAATAGAACTAAAGGAACTATTTCCTAGACGATTTTTTCTTAGAAGAGGTAAGAGGAGATTGTTTGGAAATATAGGTAGGATTCATTAAAGGGTTGTAAAAAGTCTTCTGGTTTGATTAAGACTACGATGATTCATCATCTAAAATTATAATCTTTTTAGATGGAGGTAGTGGTCTAGTGTAATCAAGGAATCGATAATAATGAACTCTTTGAACTCCATATAAAGAGCCTTCAAAGCTTTGGCTGTCGAGTCTTTATCTAAGTAGAGCTTTGTTGCATAAATATCAAGTTGATGTAAAAATTGTTGAAGCCTCAAATGCATCTGTTGCAAGTTCAACATGTTTCATTTGTGTGTGAAGATGAGTCACTTCTTTATTAATCTTAGACAAACCCAATTACTTAAGTTGTACCTTAATAAGTTCTATCCCATCATTTACTTTGAAGATAAGATCACTCATCTTTGAATCAAATGCTTCGACCAAATAAACATCTTTTTTAGAGAATTTTTAATTTATCAAAACTTGATTTTTTTTTTCTTGAAATTTTTTAATTTCTCATCTAATAGAGATTCAATCCGATCCTTTACATTAATAGACACAAAATACGAGACTTGCTTGGACAGCTCTTCCATCGAAACCCCAACACTAACTAACTCAATTTTCTTCCTTTCATCTTTTTTACAAATTGATTCTATCAGCTATGCAAGCAATTCATCTTGTTTTTATGTCCTTGAGAACCCTCTACAATAGTTTCTATTATTGTAGGACACTTCCCCTTAGCTAATGCTCTCTTCTCTTTTTCATTGAAAGTCCTCCTTTTATGATGTGGATGCACATAATGTGCACTATCATTGAAATACCGAACATAGTTTTTTACAAATTCCTATGTGATTGAACGGTTTTTCACTAATTTCTTTAAGTACTTGATTTCATTTTCTCCTTAAGGTATCTTGATTCCCTTAAACCTCAAGAGTTTCATTATCGCATTCCCATATGGCATACTTGTCCTACTTTTTCCTATATGCCTCATGATCTTAGTAGGCATATCCGAATCCTCTCCTCTCAAAATTACCATAATTAGAATTGCATCTTCTATTGTGACCCCAATAAATGTACTTTTTTAGGGTAAGATGCAACTAACTATAACTTTATTTATTATTCTGACCACTAGTTGAAAATAAAAAATCCATGCAATTCTACCATAATCTTCATCAATCCCATCATTCAATTTCTTAAAGAGATTTCCTTTGGTAAGTCTAACCAAATTCTCATCATCTTTTAAATCTTTCAGCTTAAAATAGTCAATGAGATCTTTTCTAGTAATCTTAATGTCAGTACCAAGAACTGAGGTATTTAGAACCTCCGTTTCTACATCTATTACCAAATTCATACAAAATTATTTCAAAATGTCCGCACTCATAGATGTTTGTATGTTTAGTAACAATAGACAACCTATATTATCTAAAAACTTCTTCCAATAAAGTCCATTTTTCTGAAAGAATCCAAGATTAAACTAAGAAGAATCACAAATTTTGTTTTTACTCTTTTTTGGCATTGAAGTACTTTTAGACTGATGACATTCCTTCTTGCTGATCGTCTTGGATGGTTCTTCCTTAGCCTTCCTTTTCTTAGAACCAAAAGGAGCTTCTTTCTTGGTGACATGGATGGGGGTTTTTCAGTTTTCTTATGTTTAGGAGACCTAAAGGAATTTTGAGATGTTTCAAAAACAATTGGTTCATCCATGATTTTGGATTTTCCTTTAGATGTATTGGATTTTTGGGGTGCCATTATTAAGGTTTTAATAGAGACAAAGGGAGAGAGAAAGAGAGTTTGAAGAATGACTACTTGAGAGTTGAAAAAAAAGTGAAGAGATATTTGACTAGGAGAATGAGAGAAAGAAGGAATGTAGGAAGTTAGACAATTTAAAAGAAGAAAACTAAAAAGCGAATACATGAGAAAGTGCATGTAGTGATTAGAGGTCATGTTAATTAATTCCCTCATTTTATTCAAACAGATTATAGATCCCAATTCATTCAGGATATACTCAAATCTTACCTTTTTTAGCGATTTAGTGAAAATATCAGCATATTGTAAGTTTATTGGAACAAATTTGATATTAATACCTTCATTTGACACATGATCTCTAATAAAATAATGTTATATTTAAATATGCTTAGATTATGAATGATGCACCCGATTTTTAGTTAAATTTATAGCACTAATATTATCACATTTGCCCCATATTAAGTAGAAGAATGAGTAGAAGGATGAGTAGAAGGTTAAATCTATGCATAATCAAATGCACACAAAATGTTATTTTTAGATTTGTTGTAAAGGATTTGAATATGAATGAAGGCTTAGCTCCACTAGTCGATTATGTTTGGGTAATATGATTGACTCGTTCCATTAAAGCTGGAATAATATCATTGAGGATTAATACAAAAACAATTTTAAATCTTTGCAATTCGATGACTCATTGACAAAATCATTCGGAGGTTGAGATAAATCAAATTTCACAACAGATTTATATACACACAGTTTAGCAAGAGCAAGATATCAGGAAGTTCAGAATGACAATCCAATATGAGATAAGTTTGAAGAGAACTTTTAGATAGATGTTATCAACAAACGTCCATTAGATTTTTAGTAAAAAGTCATCTTTTGAACATTGGGAGAAAAATATAAAAGTTAAAGGAATTCAAACAAAGGACATAAAAAAAAAAAAGAGATTTGAAAAATCTTATGCAACATTAAAAATCTCTTACTCTATTGTTCTATTGCTTTTGAGCATTAATTAGAAAATTTATACTTTTTTTTAATCATTTTTTTAATTTAACTATTCAAATGAGGCTTGGTTGTAACTTTGAGAGAGTAGGTTAGATACTATAGCCTGTGTTTAGCTTGTGTAGAAACTAATGAGATAGCGGTTGTGTTGTCAATCTTAAGGACCAAGTGTTGTACTCTTTTTCAAAGTTTGATCGATTTGATATAGTGGAATAATTGGTGAAGATGACTAGATCCCTACTGGTAGAGTTGGAAGAGAGAATTGACGGATGAGGTGGAACCTTTATAAAGATCTTTGCCCAATCTTCTCATCCTTACACTCTTACTTTTTTTTTATTATATTTATTTCTCTTAAATTATTACTCCACTTACAATCATCAAGGGATTGAAGGTTTTGTTTTTTTTTTTTTTTTGGGTGAAAATTGTTAAATTTACTATAGGTAATTTACCCTCCTCTTGATTGTAAGTGGGCTAACATACGTAAAATCAAAGAAAGCATGACTTGATTATTTATGTTTATGTTAGGTTAGCCATGCACTCATGTTAATTGCACACCCTACATGTGTTTTCATTGCTTTAGTAAAATGTGGCATAATGACATGTGAATTGTAACTTTCACATGCGATTTTTCTAGGATGTAAGTATCATTTGTGTTGACCTACTTCCTTATTTGAATAAGAAAAAACCTTAAGTTCACGTACGAAATACTAGGGGTGAGTGTGTATAGGATGGGTAGGGTATAAGTCTCTATTTGTATTGATACACCACACTGAGAGTAGACAAGGGTGATAGTATCGAGGTGGGTGTAAGCTTGCAGAAAGCTTGAAATGAAGGGTAACGAAATGTGAAAATTGGAAACAAGTAAAATGAGACAAACAAGTGAACCACGAGCGATGCCGAGGATATAACACATCAAGGAAACTCCATAGACTTACAAAGCTAACTTGATATGATGCATAAGCAGCTTGATGAGGTCTTTGCTCAATTCTCTCTTGGGTTGGTAAGGGCTAAGGTCGACAACGTTGAAGGTATAAGAGACTCCATAGTCTTTGGGTAATTCCAGCTTATAAGTATTATCATTGATTTTTTAGAGTATTCTAAAGGGACCTTCAAATAGGGTGAACAACTTATTCTTTCTTTTGTTTGGGAACCTCTTATTTCTCAGTGTAGTTACACCAAATCTTCGAGTTGAAACTGTACGAACTTTCTTCCTTTACTTCTTTCTCTCATTCTCTTAGCAACTTGATCAATTTGTTAGATAACTTTCTCATAGATGTGTCACAGAGCTTGTGCTTGGGCTTTTGCATTGGGTCTTTTTGCTCGGACAGGGGTATAAGGGCATAATCAAGGGGTAGATTTAGATTGAAGCCATAGATGACTTCAAAGGGTGTTTGGTAGTGTTGTGTATAGTGCTGTTGTAAGCGAATTCTACCATAAGTAAACAGATATCCCAATCAATCGAATTCTTCCATACTATAGCTTAGAGCAGTGATCATAAAGTATGATTGACTACCTTTGTTTGGCTATTGGTTTGGGAGTGACAAGAAGTATTAAATAGGAGTTTAGTCCCTATATGATGCTAAAGTTATCTAGAAATGGCTCAAGAATTTTGAGTCTCTGTCCAACACCACATTCCTTGGCATTCTGTGTATGTAAACTATTTCCTACAAAAACAAAGAAATAATAGCTGAAGCATCGTTAGTTTTGAAAATGTGCCATTTGGCTGAACTTATCTACCATAACTATTATAGAGTCTTTGCCTTAAGCAATGCAGGGTAATTTGAGGACAAAATCCATACTTAGGTTAGCTCATGGTTTGGTCGGAACAGGTAGTGGCATTGTCTTTCCTTGTTCAGCTCAGCATTTGGCCTTCTTGTAATTAGTACAACTCTCGATAATTTGATGCACATCTCACCTCATCTTTGGCCAAAAGAACCATCCATTCAATAACTCATACATCTTCTTCTCTCTAAAAATGTCTGGAAAGTCCACTATAATGAGCTTCTTTAACAAGTAATTCTCTCAAAGAACAGGTCGGTACACATAACTTGCCTCCTTAGAATAGATATTTATGTTCCATGTGATAGTCATTCACTGTTCTTCCTACAGTACATTGTTTAAATATAGGACCCAAATGGGGGGTCCTAAGGATATTGTTCTTTGATGCTCACAAACCCTAATAGTTTGGTCTACAACTCAATAAGAAGAACATGTCTTCTTGATAGAGTATTGGTAACTACATTATTCTTGCCTTGTTTATATTGGATCACAAAGTTAAATCCTTCTAGGAATTCAACTCATTAAGCTTACCGCTTTGATAGCTTGATTTGACTTCTGAGGTACCTCAAAGATTTGTGATCTATATAAATAATAAATTCTTTCGATAATAGATAATGCTACCATACTTAGAGTGCTTAGATAAGGGCTAAGAGTTTTTAGTCATACATTAAGTAGTTCAATTAAGGTCCTCTTAACTTCTTGTTGTGGTAAGCAATTAGTCGACCTTCTTGCATCAAGACAACATCTATCCTAATGTTTGATGCGTCAAATTCGAGCTAAAAAATTTTCTCAAAGTCAAGTGAAGCTAATACTGGTGTAGAAGTCAATATTGCCTTTACTTCAACGAAACTTCTTTCCTCTCTCTTTGTCTTACTTGAACTTAATATTCTTCTTTATCAGCTTGGTAAAGGGTGTAACAATGGCACTAACGTTTCTGATGAATCTTTGGTAAAAAGATGCTAATCCGTGGAAACTTCTCACCTTAGTATAGGTAGTTGGAGTCGGCCATTCGATAATAGCTTGAATTTTCTCATCATTAACTCGCAAGTCTCTTCCACCAATTACATATCTTAGAAATATCACTTCCTCCTGATAGAAACAACACTTCTTCAAATTGCCGAATAACCTCTCAGCTCAAAGTACATCAAGTACGGCATGGAGATACTTAGAGTGGCTTGACAAGTTAGCATTGTATACAAAGATGTCGTCAAAATATGCCACGACATACTTTCAAATCAAATTTCCTAGCACATGGTTCATCAATCTCATGAAGGTACTTAGGGCCTTCCGATCGAGTTTCTTTACATATGATTCATCGATCTCATGAAGTTGCTTAAGGCTTTGACAAGCCAAAAGGCATCTCCATCCACTCATAAAGACCATGCTTAGTTTTGACTGCAGTTTTCTACTCGTCTCTTGACTTCATTTAGATCTGATGGTAGCTAGAATTTAAATCAATTTTACTAAAGACCTTAGCTCCATTCAGTTCATCTAACATGTCATCCAACTTGGGGATAGGATATCGATACTTGTTCGTGATCTTATTCGTAGCTCAGCTATCTATACACATACGCCATAGACCATCCTTTTTTGGTACAAGGAGCGCCGTCACAACATAGGGGCTAAGACTTTCCCTTACATATCCTTTTGCCAATAGCTCATTGACTTATCTTTAGAGCTCAGTAGCTTGTTTAGGGTTCATACGCTAAGCTGGTTTGTTCGGCAGGGTAGTGCTGGGTATCAAGTCAATGCATTGTTCAATATCTTTGAAAGAGGGTAATCTCTTAGGCAACTGTTTAAGAAACAGGTTGGCATACTCATCCAGTAGCTCTTTGATTTCTTAAGGTAGCTTAATTTGCTCCTTTAACTCTATCATTCACCTGATCAACAGAAAAGTCGACACGTCGGCCTTAATAGCTTCTCAAAGCTTAGCTCTACTCAGAATCAAAGTCTTCTTGGGTTGTTGAGCAAATTTAGCTTGTAGCTTGCTAATTTAACTCGGCCTCATAAGGTTCAAAGTGATCTTCCTTCCATCGTTCTCAAACACATAGGTGTTAAATCCATCATGCATAACCCTCCAATAAAAAACCAAGGTTTGCCTAACACATGAGATACATACATGGGTAGCACATCATAGAGAATTTCATTAGAATAATTTCCAATAGAGATCGATAGTAATACTTGCTGAGTGACATGTAGTGCTCCCTTCTCATTTAGCTAATGTAACTTATAAGGCTTTGGGTGTGAGCTAGTCGACAACTTGAGCTTTTTAACCAGGTTAACAAACGCAACATTATGGCAATTTCCACTATCTACTATAAGCTCACATAACAGCTCATTTACCTTGCATGTTGTTACGCCCCGAAGTCGCAGAGTTGCAACAGTTCCGCCGTGTAAACCATTCTATGATAGTAATTGACCTCACAGTGCCTACCATAGGCATGATCTACACAAGGCGTCGACGACTCCTCGCTTTGAAGTAAACAGTCCGAATAACAGTTATACTACAATTATGATAAATATTACAAATTTCTAATAAACATAAATAATTATAAGTAAGTCCACAAAGCTTCCTAGGAAGTTTTACATAATCACCACAGTTTACTAATTTACAGAATAAATATCAGTCTTTAATCTTTAACTACAAGGTCAGTCTAGTTACACATTATACTAAGTAACTTGATCCTCACACCCCTGGCTTCAAAAGGACTAACCTTTGGGTAATTGTAGGGTGGCATAGTACTTGAAGTGATCACAAATCAGAACCTGCAAAAGGATCTATAAGGGTATGAGCAACTACAGCTCAGTAAGTTGAATTGGAGACTCATGAATGCATACAAGTACAAACAAGGTTATCAAACAATTATTTTCATGCAATGCATCAATCAAGTGTCATCGCACAACGTAGTCTGGTCCGTTGTGAAATCAGAGAAATTTCACCCGCTCCAATCCGGGTTGAGGAGTTCCATGTTATACAGCAGCTCACAACCAAACCCAGGCTTGTGCAATGGAGACCTCGCTCCTCCCGCAACTACCTTCAAACCATTGACTTCACCCTCGCCGCGACCTCCTCTCCTGTCACTTAGTTCGACTGAGGATGAAGAAGGGACTATTTTGCAATCCTGCGCTATCCCTTTCGAAGGGGTCGGTATTTGGTTGGAGAATCCTATGATCCCCTAACGGGTTGCAATGCATGATATTTTTGGTTATTAGGGTCGATTAAGATTAAATTCCGTTTAGGGTGTTCAAACAATTTCATACCAATTCAATCAGTCACGAAATCATTCACAATACAAATTTCAGTACGAATTCAGATACATCAAACACATGTGCAAACTACTTATAATCACAATTATATACAAGCCCAAGTCTCCGAGTACTACAAAACTAGTACTTTATTACAATAAGCAATAACCCAACTTACTTGAAATTGCTCGATCGCTTGATTCCTTAATTGCAAGCTGATGTGTCTCTGGGTATCCTATAATACAAATAGGTCTTTTTAGTACTTATAATTTATGGTTTCATATTCTAAGCTATATTTTAACTCATTTTTTCCATGTATACCTATAACGTACTAATGATTCGTTGTACTCTATTTCGGGGTTCGAATTCTAAACTAGATTATAGTTTTAAATTCCTAGGTCTTAAATAGGCTCGAATCCCAGTGTGACATTAATCACATTATGCTCGGGTATTCAAATATCCTATTGGGTCGTAATTTGGTATTCTAAACTATTCGGTGCACGCTAACCCTAATTGAGGTATCGGATTTATTCCCGATATGTGAAAATTTTACATTTTGAGATATTTACTTAAAATTAAATGTTATTTCAGATTTATTATTTTTCTGATTTCTATTATAATATTATCTAAATAACTCTAATTTTGTAGATTTATTAATTTACAATTTCACATATTACTAATTTCTTACATTACTTACCTAATTTCCCTAATTAACCATACTTAATACTCCAAAGGCTAGGATTAGGGTTCCACTTCAGAGATTAACATCCCTAAACATATAATTAATATCTAAATCAGTAATTAACATCTTAATCACCTAATTAACCCCAAATCACCCAATTTTTCCATCATTTTAGGGCTAAAAATTAACCTAAAAATTTTGAAAATTAATTTTAATAAAAATGGCTTTATAGCACTGTTCTACATCATATGAGCATCCTACAGAAAAAATTTGAGCTCCAAACTATACTCCTAAGCCTATTTATTTTCCGGTTTAATCATGCTCGGTTTTGAACAATTTGTTAGGGACCCTATATTTTCAGACATAATTAAACTAAATAAATATTTTTCCCTAAATCTACATACAATAAAATCTCAGAATAATAAGTTTCATAATTTTTTGGGCAAAATAACTAATTTTACAAAATTATTCAAAAATCGAGGTAAATAAATGACTAACCGGTTCGAAGCTTTCTGGCCGTCCAAACCCGGTCCAAGGTTGTTGGCCGGCCCAGACGGTGGGTTTTGTGTAGGGTGGTGGTGGTGGTTCGGTCCTAGGTGGTGGTAAGTAGTGGGTTTAGTTCACTTGCCTAATCTGTACAGTTTTCCCTTTTTTTTTTTATTTTCTGGATTTTCTCTTGATTTTTTCAGTGTTCCTATTTTTCCCAAATGCTAAACTGACCAAATGAATTCTGTAAATTTTTTCCTTATTTATAGACATTTTTTGTAATTAATATGCATTAATTTGACAAGATTTTGCCCAATTTCCTTGATTTTTGGCTTTTAGGTTGTCCAAATTTTATTGGTTGATTTTTTTTTTCTGATCTAGACCTGCCACGACCTGATTTAGATCATCTTATCCTCTTCTGATTTTTTTTCTGATTTTTCCATAATTAATTTATAATTTTCTTTAATTATTTGCTTAGTTTTTGGCCAATTTAGGTAATTTTGCGTATTTTTATCTACATGTAAATACATATGGGGTACACGTGAACATTCCTAATTATTTTTTGGTCATTCTAAAATTTTTAGTATACATATAATCTATCTCTAATAATTTATAAGTTATTATATTACACTTTTCGCCTTTTTGGTAATTAGCAATTATTATGCTTAAAATTTGAAAATTTTATAGTCTCCTATTTTACTATTTATTTTCTTAAATTTAAATTTACGGGGTCATTTTTACTAATATTTCTCTCGATAGTTTATAATTTGGGTTTGATCGGATCCTTTAGCCGATCGCCCTAAACCTTGGATTTTAAGCTCAAACCTACGGTTACTTGGCTTAGCTTTAGGGCTTACACATGTGATACGGAACAAATTCTTTCTCTACTCCTCTTTAGTAGAGGGTCCTAAACTCATCGCACGTTAGACAACCAAAGTTAGCTTGTCTAGATTTTTAGCAAACATACCTTCCTCAACCTGTTTGGAATTAACCTCAATCTCTTCTTCCTCTTCTTTGTCCTCCTTTAGTTCCTCATATGTGTTATCTACTTCAATCTTTAGGCCATCTCCCTTAATAATCATAGTTCTTCGGTTTGGATATTAGGCGGCTATGTGTCCAAACCCTTGACACTTGAATCACTTGATTTGGCTCATCTTCCTCTTAGATCCTTGTCCCTTCTCATAAGTTCTTGGCAGCATGTCACCATTAGTTGGTTAGCCTTTCTATTTAGCTTTAACATTCGTTATTCTACTTAGCTCGGCATCGTGTTGAGCTCGGTGACTTCCTCGAGTGAGTCAACCTCGTTAGACTAGTCAACCTATCAGAAGTCGACTTGGCCTATTCCTCCTCTGTCTTTTTTCTACTCGCTAAGCTATTCTTATAGCCTCGTCTATGAAGTAAACCGTTGAAGCTCCATCGAATCATAAGTATTTGGAACTCTTAGACATACTCATCAACAATTCGGCTTCTTGTCTCAACTCTTGAAGCCAAGCAAAAGTATTTTGCAAATAAGTATCCGACATGAATTTGTTTCTATGTATCCTCTTTATCTCAAGTCAAGTATTAACTTCCCTATATCATACTTACCTCTTCATAATTTGGAAGTTCTTCCATCACATCGTGGCAAAACTTGAGAACTCCACAGTAGTAGTCCGCACTTTCTTGCGGTCTTCATATTGGTAATAAAAAATATGCTCTATCTTCTCTTCATAGTCTAGATAGTTGTCAACGTTTCTAGAACCATTGAAGCTTGGAATCTGAAGCTTTACATGGTTGATAGCTCGAGGTGCTTGAGCTCACTCCTCTTCCTCATTATACTCTTCTTCTCCTTCATCATCCATAATACCTAAGTCAATCCTTCTTCATACTCGTCCTCCTAATCCTCTACCTTGAGCTTATTGAGCTAAGATCTATCCTCTCTCAGGTTGAGTGGCTTAAGGAGTATTTTGCATAGCTTTAGCAGGTCAAAAGGCTAATGCATAAATAGCTCTGGTCAGATTAGCTATAAGGTTAGACACCTCATCAATTCGTTCATTTGTACTTCTAAGGGTGTTCTAGGGTTGTCGGCCATGGTGGATAATATCATTATTGTCATCTCCAATACCAGTGTTGACACTTGTATCTATTATTCTCTTTGATAAAACTTGGTAACAAACTTAGATTCTAAGAAACAACAAATACGATTCCTCCGAGCTAAACAATACATACATACTCTTTCACACAAATGTTCAACTAATCCATGAACACAACAATTACTCTAAAGAACAATAAACCTAACTAAAATTTGCTTTATTTTCGTGTGTTCGAAAAATGGCAAAACAGACTATGCAGCCATAACAAACTACTATATCTTTTACTTACTCAAACACTCATAGCTAACTTCTATGCAATTACAACACATTACCATAACAAACACTACTCATAAGAAAGCTCAAACACAACTTACCTAAATGAACCTTCACTTTAATACCAAGATGATACTCCATGCCAAGAGCAAACAAGGGCAATAGTATCAAGGTGGGTTTAAGCTTATGGAAAGCTTAAAATGAAGGGTGACGAAATGAAAAAATTGAAAATAAGTAAAACAAGACAAACAAGCAAACTACGAACGATTCTGAGGATATAACACACTAAGAAAACTTTACAAACTGACAAAGCTAACTCGATATGAGGCATGAGTAACTTGATAAGGTTACTTATTACTTAACCTTACTTAAGAGTTAGGATAAGAGTAAGAAGAGGAAAGTAGATACACTAAGCTCACAAAAGGAAGTATATTCGATATTAGATGTGTAAGATTTTGTTACAGCTACATATTATAAGGGTATTTATACTTGAAATGTTAGGGCATCTTACCTAAAATGAAAATGATAAAAAGGGTATTGCTTAGAAGAAGTAATGTATAATGAATAATAAAAGGTTACAAATGAAAAATTAATGAAATCAATGATTAGTACAGCAGAATCCTTTCATATGAGACTAGATATGTAGCAACAAGTCATAAGAGATGCTTTTGGTAAAAACAAACAAATGATACAGTCATGATGGAGGTTGCCGAGTAGAGGTATCGAGCAGACCTAAGGGTCCTTTCGAGAAGACATGGGTACAGATGTGTGTTGGGGTTCTCTGCACCAATATTGCCAAACTGAAGGTTAATACGATCATGGTCAACAGATGTGTGAGGAGTAGGACTGTCAATGGGGCATATTTCAAGTTGGCACTCGATTATTGAGAGATGAGAAGTTACTTAGCTCAATGTATAGAGTTGGTCAGCAGTAAGGATTACCTTGGCCTCGACAGGAGTTGGCTGAAATAGTAGAATCCATTTCGCTAATCGCTCAAAACCTGTGCTTGGGCTTGGGTTAAAGGTTCGATGGTTCGATGGTTCGATGGTTCGATTCCTATTACATACCCTACCTTATAGGCACAAGTTCCTAAACTTTGCTACTTGTAACCTACTTTATGGCACTTTAGAACCACCATATACCCTGTACTCTATAAATTGTACAGGGTATATGGTATCCTGTGAATATTTTTTTCTTATAAATTTCCATATGGCCAGTTTTTATTTATTTATTTTTTCTTTTCAATTTTTTTCATTTATTTTTCTTTTTGATCATTTTCTTCACCGGTCACTACTATATAAACATATCAATTTTAGTGAAACTTCGGTCTCGACTTTAAATACTAAATAAATAATTGTAAATTGGACTTATTTGGGCGGTTGACTTATTTTGACAACAAGAATATTTATAGATTATAGATTACAACCTTTGAATTCATAATCATCATTCATAATGATACTCCATACATCATAATTACTAAATCTCAACTTATCGACTAAATTTTTTTCGAACCTAGTACAAACCTTAATCTTAGATAAGCGAAAAAGATACAAACATTAATCTTGATTAAATCTTAGCTTAAACAACGTTATATAAATTTATTATGAGATATTTTTCAAATCAAATACAAAAAAAAAAATTATTATATTAAAAAAAATAAGTTAATAACATATCTTGTTTAGGTGACTTCATACAGATTTTTTCTCTTTTAACTTTAGTAGAGTTGAACTTAGTCAATGACGAAGATGGAGTTGAAAGAAAATGCAATAAAAAATAGACTAAGAACGAAGAGACTGATATAAAGACATCAAGTTTAGTTTAGGATTTATCATAGGATGTGTTTTTTTTTTTTTAATTTTTTAGGCTTGTACAAATGAAATGATATTCTTTTTTATTTATTAATTTTATTTAATTATTATTATAAGGTAAATATAAGGTATCTTAGAACCTGTACTCTATTGACTTCATAATATAGGTTCTAGGGTGGGTAAATGGCATCCTAACCTCATATTTGTACCATGCTCTATACGTATAGGTTTCAAGAAATTACTACCCGAAACCTACCTTGTGACCTTACATACCTATCTAGAACCTACTTGATAGAGTAGAGTCTAAGTGGTACCTTGTACGACAAGGTTACCTGCTCACGCCTACGACATATGTTCTCTCTCTCTCTAAAACTCAACTTGTTAAATGAGATTTATAATCAAAATGTAAGTTTTGAGTTAAATCTTTACTAAGTATTACTCTTTTTATTTCCTTCTTTCTTCTTCTTCCTCTTCTTCCTTTTGTTTTTCTCTCTCTTTTTTTTTTTAAATTTTCTCTTTCTCTTTTATAACTTCTCTCTTACCCAATTTTTCTAACTTATGTTATTACCATAACGTGCAGTTGTAAAAACTTACATTTTATGTGTATGCTTGTTATTAGATAAAGGTAGTCTCTTGTTGACTTGGCCCAAATTTGCAATTTTTTTTCAAGTCTTTGAAATTTTTTATTTTAATTTTTGGCTTATGTGTTTTTCTTATGAAATTTTGATGGGATTATTTATTTCGTGTACATTGAGATGAAATATTTACATTTTTTTTAATTGGGCATAAATAATACTAAAAGTTTATTGGTGTTAGTTGTAGTTTTCATTCCTAATATAAAACCCCATGTTGTTCCATCCAATTGTATAAATGATGAGTATTATCAAATTTATGATATATACCCATGAAAATATTTTGTGTGGTGAAAAGGCATATTTATGATATATGGTTGATCTTTTTGTATAGACAGGGAAAGGAGTATAAATGGCAACTTCGTGCATGTTAGAAAGGTGTGTAATTGAATTTGTGATTATCGTAACTGAAGCAGGCTCAAGCAGTTAGAATTGCTTATGACATCTCCTTAGAGGTTGTGGATGTACGACTTTATTCCTTCCAAAAGCGCAAAAGTAGCTAGATGTTGCTATAGCTCATACAGTCTAAGGGAAAGGATGAGGATAAGGACGTCGTAAGGGTCATCGTTAGGAGCCAACAATAGAATGGTCTCTTATTCCTCCTCAATAATCACCAATAGCTCATGTCTTACCTATTTATTATGTCTTTCCATTAACTATAGTTGATCTATTGAACCTATCGAATTATATGGTTTTCTAAACATGTGATCTTGATTCAACCTCTTGTGCTATGTGACTTTACCTACTTCTTAGAAGCATAGACATCTAGCTGACTTTGAAATAGGTGAGGACATCACTTAAATAGATCCATGCCACATTATATAGGATAAGTTACCACTTTGTGCCTCAACCCCTCCAAACCATTTAGTAAGTTTAAGTATTTGTAGTCAAATTGGAGAAACTTCTAAAACTTGTGCTATTTTAGTACTAGAAGTGATGGGGGAGGTAGGGCTGTAAGCCACTCGAGCCTATTAGCGAGCTAACTTGGTTTTTGCTTAAAATACTCGATTTGATCAACTTGCGAGCTTAATTGAGCTTTTTATACATTAAAAAAATTTTAATAAAAAAAATTATTTTCCCGTTTTTAAGGCCTATTTTAAGTCCTTGAATTTTTTTTTCTAATCCAATGGTCTACATTTATTATATTTTAAGACCAAGTCAACTAAAAAAAAAAAAAAACCCTATTCTATTCCCAATTTCTCTATGGTGGCCATAATAGGAAGAAAAAAAGTCAAAGACCTCCCTAAGGCCATACAAAAATTCAAAAGTCACACCCTTTTCTTGTTTGTAAGCATCTACAACCATTACCATTAATAAGTTTTGTTGAAAATTTTTATTTTTTTCTTTGTTTAACATTTTCGCATAAAATCACTTCTCATTAGTTGAACTTAGGATATATTTATGGCGATGTTTTTTACTTTTTCATTTAGATACTTTTGTTTGTTCTTGAGAAGGCATGGGAAAAATAAAGGGTAATAATAGCCATCACTATTGGTAATTGAAAGAAGAAAAAATAATGTTAATGACTGTGTATGTTTTTTAAGTGTTTAATGTTAGTCTATGGCCATTAGGTTTGTGTTTGTTTTAATTGTATTTCAATTGCATTGGCCATTGGGACCTTTACAATTTGTTATGGGCTGTCAATTTGAAAAACATTGAAAGAAGAAATAATTTTAGAGCTTTTTTGAGCATTTCACATAATAACGATTGGTAACCACAAGAATTAGAACTCAAGTAATTGAAAAGTAACTTTTGCTGTTAAGACTAGATTTTGCAAAGTTTGAAATAGAACAATTTCAATGAAATTATGAAAAACAATCTAAATTACATGAATATGTACTTTTATGAATAATTATTGGTTTATAAGGTCGATGATGAGTCCATCAAAGTCATTAGCAATGTACATAGATTATTTGATTTCCCATGAAGAAATAATGGGGACTATTATGCTCCTAAGTGATTTTTTTTTTTCTATTTTTTGTTTATATTCTTATATTAAGATTTGTTATGGCTAGATATGACATATAATATATGATTTTGAACAAGAAAATATTAGGAATTGTTAATGATTCGTACTACCATTATCTATCTGTAGCTTTCTTCAAGAAAGTGTACCCTGCATTATCCATATGAAACACATCATGTTGAGGAGCTTGGACAACTTCTATGTTAAATTGATAAGATGCTATATTGAAAATATATTCTAGGAGTTGATCTAAGTGATTCCACTTTAAAAACATGTTGCCACAATGCTCATTCAATATGGACTAAACTTCCTTTAACAATGATAAATAATTGAATTCAACCACTATTGGAAATATGCCATGTTGAATTTTAATATGTTGACATTGAGGTAGAAGTTCTACTTTATATGAATGTGTCTAATATCATGTTCTTTGCATATCTTTCACTAGGTATATTATATCTTTGTTTGCCCTTTGTGAAGTCAACACGGATTCTATTGATTATTGAACCATTCAAGTGTAATAACATTATAGTAGTTCATCTATAATAAAAAATAATCACGAAGATAAGTTTTTAAAGGGATAGTCATTAGATTGAGAGGGAAAGGGGAGACTTAGAATATTTTACATTTGAAAATATTATAAATTTATTGAATTTTGTTTAATAGTTTACATTTTTTTAAAAAAAATCATGTTGAATGTTCTTATTAGAGCTCATTGTTATTTATTCATTTATTTTCTTCAAGGATTGCAATGATGTCTTCTATGTCGGATGTTAGTGGTACTTCCATTCCAAAAGAATGTTAGTTGCCAATTGATGAAATAGTTGTAGATGGTAAGCTAGCTTTTGTAAAAGACAACTTAAATCCTAATGCCTTGATCTCGATGTGGAAATTGATGCAGAGTGTGATGAGGAAACTTAGTTTCATGGAAAGAAAAGGTTTAAAACTTCAATAGTGTGGTCGGAGTCAAAGGAAGTGACTCTTCTTGATGGCATAAAGAAGGCTCAATGCTCACATTGCAAGATGAAGCTCAAAATTCTTGTAAGTAAAAGCACTACCCATTTCAAGGGTCATTTAGCTAAATGTGTCTGAATCAATAAAATAGGCTTAATTATTTGCTGGCTAGTGTTAGTAAAGAGACACAACAAATAAGGGGTGAGAGCAAATCGATTTGGTTCGGTTTTTCCTTTAAACCAAACCAACCTTGTAGTTTAAAAAGGTATATTTGCGAAACATGTAATCTTATGTAAAAAGTATTGAATTGACTTAAAAATATGTCATAATAGAGGTTGATAAAATTAATATTTATGTGACTAAAAATTTTCAAATGTTTATTAATGGCTAATTTTGTTTATAAAAATAGTATATAATGCAAATTTTGAGTCATACTACTATATAATTTATACATTATGGTAATTAAAATTTTAATACATATACATTTCATTAAATATAAATAAAAAATTCTTTTAAGTGCTATATTATAACAAATGACATTCTTTAGTTGGAGTAAAATATCACTATATTTTTTATAAAACGGTTCGGTTCGGTTATATAGATTAGTTTGGTTTATTCTTCCAAACCATCCACAAATTTTTGGTTTGGTTCATATTGGGAATTTTCTAGTCCAAATTGTAAGACAAAATTATATTTTCAGTTTGGTTTAATTTGGTTAACTTCAGTTTATGGATTAGTTTAGTTTAGTCAGTTTTTTTGCTTACCCTTACAAGAAATGACCCAATAGTAAATGGCAAATTTCATATAGAGAAAATGAGAGAAGCCGCTACTCATTGGACTTTGATGCATGAGCATCCATTTTCTATTATAGAAGAGGAGGGTTTTAATATGATGCAAAGGAATGTCTAATAGGAGAAAATATCACGTAATACTCTAAAAAAGGATTGTATTCAAGTTAATGAAATAGAGAAGAAAAAATTGCGTGCATTACTTAAAACTGTTAAGAAAATAAGTTTTACAATTGACTTATAGAAGTCAAAGAATCAAAAGATAGAATATATGGTCTTGATTGGTCATTTCGTTGATGATGATTGCATGTTACAAAAACGTGTGCTTAATTTTGTTCATATACCCCCTCATCATCATGGTATTGATATTGGTGATTCTATTTATAAATGTTTGAAATAGTAGGGAATTGAAAACAAAGTGCAAACTATATCAGTTAATAATCCGTCAAATATTAATGTAGCGATAAAATCATTGAAGGATTCTTTCTCTAGGCATAGGAAACTCCTTTGTGGGGGAAATTGTTCCATGTTAGATATTGTGCTCACATCTTGAATTTTATGGTTCAAGATGGTCTTCTAGAAATCAAGAAAATAATTGAGAATGTGCATGAAAGTATTACTTATGCTAATCAATCTGAGGCTTGACTTCAAGTTTTTTATGAGATTGTGCAACAGCTACGATTGCTTGGAAGGAAACTAATTCTCCATTGTAAGACACGTTAGAACTCAACATGTGAGATGCTATCTACTGCCTTAAAATTCAAAGCGGTTTTTCCAACATTTGCATAAAGAAACCTACATTATTAGTCTCATCCAAGTTTAGACAGTTGGAAGAAAATTGAGAAAGTTTGTTAGGCATTACATGTTTTTAGTGCAGCTATAAATATTATTTCTGGTAGTGATTATCCAACATTTAACTTATTATTGCATGAAGTTTATCCTATGAAGTTAGTATTGGATAGGATGGCACTTGATGATGACGGGTTTATTTGGGTGATGATCAAGAAAATGAAAGCAAGTTTCATAAGTACTGGGGAGTGTGTAATTTGTTGATTGCCATAGCTAGTATGTTAGACCCTCGATGCAAAATGAAAGGTGTTGAGTTTTGCTTTCCTCAAATTTATCTTGAACAAGGGGCACATGAAAATACTAGGAAAGCTCAAGAAACTTTATATGATCTTTAAGAAGATTATGTAAAGGAGTATGAGTTTATTAAAAACTTATGGTGATATGTAATTAGAGAGTCATACTCCTTCCCTATATGATAAGAATCAATTTGGTTAGGGGGAATTCACTCAATTTGTAAAGAGTGTTGAGACAGTAATACCAGAAAAGTTTGACCTAAACAATTACTTTCAAGAATGGTGTCATATTTTACAAGGAGATGTGAAAGAATTTGATGTTTTAGAATGGTAGAAGGCGAACCATATGAAGTATCATATTTTGTCGCACATGGCACATGATATCTTTGCTATTCCCATTACAATAGTAGCTGCCTTACTGTGATGCATCTTTAGGGTCATATACACAGAGAGGCATTACGATGAATGAGAACTAAAAGGAAATAAAAGGATTTAGCATATCCGAGTAGCTACCAATCGAATATGATGCACCAATTGATCCTACTCGGCCTACAATTCGTCGGATGTAACTTACTAGTTCGAACTATAGGGTTACTCATCATTACTCTTTACTAAGGGGAATAAATAAGAGTTAAGATAGAGTGAGAAGACTTAGGTTACTTAAGAAAGAAACCGGTAATATTCAATAATGTAACGATGTGTTTGCGTACAAATAAATGAGGTTCATATACTAACCCTACTAGGGTTACAAGGCATACATGGAAAAGACAAAAAAGTAATTTACAAATAAAATACATAAAATGCGCTAAAAAGGGTAAAAAAGATAAAGAATATTTTGTATGGAAAGAGTAAGGAATCTTTCCAGAATGTCATTCTTGAAGATACGTGTCAAGGGGTGGTTGGAGGCTTGCAATGTGGTTAACTAAGTTATAATAAATGATGAGGCCGCTTGGTAGTTGTAGGATTCTGCTCGAATGAAGTTAAGAGAAATTTAATAGTTAAAGCTGACCCAGCTAGCTTCAGGCCAGAGCTTAGGCACTAGAAAACATTTTGATCCCTTGCAAGTTGGGTATCTAGGCAACTCAGCTTAGACAGTGGTCTAACGTTGGTAGGATCGAGAGTTGTCTGGATTATGGCATGAGCTTGATAATCGGTATAGCTGCCCATCTAGTCAACATGCCTACTAAGCAGGCTAGTACGATTGCTTGGTAACTTAGAAACCGTGTTAGAACTTATGAGAGCTTAGTGCTCGAGTTGACAGTAGTGTAAAAGATAGAGATTAGAATAGGAATCCTCGTCCTGAATGAGTCATCAAGCTAGTATTCTTCGTGTGAGTCCTTGTAGTCCTCTAGCTTGGCTATGTATGATTGGTCCGGGGAGTTGATTCCTATTATCTGCCTGGGGGTCGGAAAGATTTCCTCTCAAATCCGAAGTGATCTCGAGCTCTTGTTTTATCTTGGCATCTGCTAGGTCTTCTTCTGATCGATGAGAAATCAAGTCGGAAGCATTAAAGGTGGAGGAAACACTATAGTTTTCTAGTAATTCAATCTAATAGGTATTGCGGTTAATCTTCTTTAGGACTTTAAATAGACTATGGCTCATAGAGATAGCTTACTTTATCGTAGGTATATAAATCTCTCTCTATTAAGGTGAATCCATACTAAGTCTCCTAGTCTAAAAGAAATAATTTAGTGGCTACGATTACCCCTCTTTTGTTGTCTCTAGTTGAACTTGGTAATCTTCCCTACCACGGACTGATGTAGCTCTTGTAATCTTTGGGCTCGATTAACTCCAGATTAATTCTCTTCAGTAGCTGTAGGGGTATCGATAAAATCTAGGGGAATAGTGGGATTGAAGCCATAGACGACCTTGAAAAGAGTCTTCCTAGTGGTACTATGGATGTTCAGTTGTATGTAAACTCCACAATAGGTAGATACAAATCCTAATCCTTTAAATTATTTCCTACAACAGTTTGGACGTAAATTGCCTAGCGTCTTGTTCACTACTTCAGTCTGGCCATTAGTCTAAGGGTGGCTACTAGAGTTGAACATGAGTTTAGTTCTAAGTATTCTCTAATGAGTCTTCCAAAAATAGCTCAAGAATTTAGTTTCTTGATCTAAAACAATTGTCTTCGATACTTCATGTAGTCGAATAACTTCCTATAAAAATAAAACAGTAATATATAAAGCATTGTTAATTTGATGGCACATGATGAAGTATGCCATTTTGCTAAAGTAGTGCACTACAACAAAGATTGAATCCTTTTCTCTAGATGTTTAGGTAACCTTAGGACAAAGTCCATATTGAGGTCAGCCTAAGGTGAGGTCGGTATAGGTAAGGATATATATTCTCCATGTGGCTCCCTCTTTCCCTTGGCGCTATTGTAAGTTTCATAACTACCAATTACCTTATGGACATCCTTGGCTAAACCAGGCCAATAAAAATTTTCCTTCAATAGGTTGGTTGTTTTGGTCTCTCTAAAATGACCAAATAATCCACCAACATGAGCTTTCCTTACCAATAGCTCATGTATGGAATAGCTTAGTACACATAGCTTTCTTTCCTTAAATAGATAGCTATCCTTGATATAATATCTTCAATAGCAATTCCTTCTCTGCACTACTTAAGAATAGGACCAAAATGGGGCTCACAAGTATACTGCTTGGTGATTAGTGAAACTCCCAGTAATTTCATCTATAGGGTAGTTAGCAAGGTTTGCCAACATGACAGGGCATCTGCGACCATATTTGCACTACCCTTCTTGTGTCGGATCACATAAGAAAATCCTTCCATGAATTCTAGCTACTTTCCTTATCTTTTCAAAAGTTTTTTTTAACTTCCAAGATATTTCAATGACTCATGATTAGTGTAAATTACAAACTCTTGGGGTAACAAATAATGTTGCCACATAGTAAGAACTCAGAATAGCAAGTATAATTCTTTCTCATACATAGAGTAGTTCATTACAACACTATTAAGCTTCTTACTATGGTAAGCAACTAGTCATCATTCTTGCATTAAGATTACACTAATGCCAATGCCTGATGCATTGCATTTCAGTTCAAACGGTTTGTCAAAATCTGGCAAGGATAAGACAGGGGTAGTAGTGAGTTTCTTTTTGATCTCCCTATAGCTCTATTCAGCTTGGTCATTCCATCAAAATCTTTCACTCTTCTTTGTTAGCTCGATCATCGGGGCTCCAAATGTACTGAAGTTTTTAACAAATCACCTATGAAAATAAGCAAGGCTAAGAAAACTTTGTACTTTAGTCACATTCTTCGGTGTTGGTCACTTTAAGATAGCTCGGACTTTCTCCTTATTTACTCGGATTCCTTCTCTAAATACTATATACCTAAGAAAGATGACTTCCCTTTGATAGAATAAGCACTTCTTCAAGTTCCCATACAACTTCTTAGCTCGTAAAATGTTGAAAACAACTTAAATATGTTGAACATGGTTGTTTAAGTTGGCACTGTACACCTATATATCATCAAAGTACACAACCACACATCTTATGATTAGCAAACATGTCACATGATTCATTAGCAACATAAATGTGCTCGGCGCGTTTATAAATCTGAATGGCATAACCAACCATTCCTAGAGACCTTGTCTCATCTTAAAAGCAGCCTTCCATTCATCACCAGATCTCATGTGAATTTGGTGGTAGTCACTTCACAGATTAATCTTCGTGAATAGTCAAGCTCCATGTAACTCATCTAACATGTCTGATAAGGAAAGGAAGACGGTATGACAACAGGTCAGACGAAGAATAGGAATTGGTATTCGGGATTCCAAAAGAAAATGGGTACGAAGAACAGGAAGGTTTTTTATGGTGAATGTGAATGGATATAACTCACAAAGACACAAACACAATCAGGGGTTTGAGCTTGGGATTCAAATGAGGGTTAGATGCAACTCGTTAACCGAGTCAAATGAAGGTGTTTACCACAATCTTGGGGTCAAGATTGATAAGAACAGGGGAGAGATTAAAGAGTTTAATCAATACTCAATAATTTGGCAAGCGCAAGCTCTACTAGCTCAAGTATAGACTTGCTCAAAAGAGGAAAGTTTCACTCTGTATATTCTGTTTATATGTCTGTATTTGTTTATATATATGTATATTTGTTTGATTCTATTACAAATATTACTATTTATAGCAAGTCCTAAACCCTAGTGGTAAAACTGTAAATAATGTACAAGGCCTTAAACCTTAAAGAATCGGGCACATAAATAAAATAAAGGAAAATGCATACAAGAATACAAAATTGTGCGTTTTACAGGGGAAGTCGGCAAGTAGTCACACGACATGTCTTAGAAAGAGTAGTATTAGAACCGGATAGGGTTGGCAATTGGATGTACGAGTTCAGGAAGGAGTCTCCGAAGTCTCGCGTAGCTTGGTTGAGACACTAGAAAGGTCAGCTCATAATTGCCAAGATCTAGAATCAGTCAACATGAGTCTCTCAGTTTGATGCTAAGTGGTTCTTTGGTATTGAGTACTCAGCCTTGCAGTTTCTAGGCACAATGCCAAGTGTTTATTTTCCTTCCCCTCGTCCTTCTGGCTACAATTCAACTTTGTTGACAATATCATCTAGGAGTCCACTCAAGAATCTAGCAATGGTACAATCCTATGGCTCGGCAATCTCACATCTCGTCATCAAGGTCTTAAACTCTTGCAAATACTCCTCAACAATATTTCGACCTTGTCTCAAGTGCGGGAAAGCATGGAGCATCTCCTGCTTGAAATAAGTCAGCACAAAGCATTGGTTCATCAATCTTTTCATGAGTCTCTAAGTTCTAATTGGCTCCTCTCCTTCAGTATTTCGCTTAGCAACTAGCTTATCCCACCATACATATTCCACAAGGGATAATGAAGCCAGCTTAACCTTTGTTCGTTCATCATGCTCGTAGCACTTAAACAACTTCTCAAGTCAGGGAACACAGTCAAGAAACTCTTTAAGTCAACTACTTCCATAGAAGGTCGATAGTTTTAGCTTAACATTATCAAGTCTTTAGCCAGGTGCTTAAGGTCATCCCTTGCATTCCGAGCTGGTTAATTCACCTTGGTTTGGCCACTTCTATTAGAGCTCTACTCAGCTATGTTCCTTCTTGGCCTCAGCTATCTTCTCCGGGCTTCCTAATTTGTTTCGAAGTCAATACTCCTTTCATTTCTTCTTCTCAACGTAGGTTGGTTTTCTCTTCTTCTCAGCTCAGCAGCTCTTCTCGACTGTCGTTCATCATTTTCAAGCTCATTAGAACCACTTCTACTTGTGGATGTTTGCTCCCTTCTTTCTTCTTGACCATCACGTCTGCGGCCTTTGACTAACCTAGTAAGCTCCTGAATAGAGTTAGTGAGATTCTATATCTGGTATTCCAATTAGTCAACAAGTCGCCTCAAGCTTTCGTAAGGACTATCGTCAGTGTTGTTGACACTATCCTCCAACATTCTTGTTTGTACAGTAGTTTTCCAAAGAATTGAACAAACAACAAAACATAATTACAGTAACCTAGAAACAACCACTACTCGGCTTCTACAACTACTTACGACTACTATGAACAACACACTATACGACAGAACAATGATTAATAGAAATGTTACAACCACAAATCTACTTTAAAGAACATTAGCATGCATGTCTCCCAAAAACTTTGATACTAAGACTAATAAGGAAATGACGACGGCACGATAGCGGGTCGGATAAAGAACAAGAATGGGTATTCGAAATTCCAAAAGAAAATGGATACGAAGAATAGTAAGGTTTTTAATGGTAAATGTAAATGTATATAACTCATAAAGACACAAACACAATCAGGGGTTTAAGCTCGAAGTAAGGTTCGATATAACTCATGAATACTAAATGTCACTCGGGATTTAAATGAAGGTTAGATGCAACTCGCTAACCGATTCAAATGAAGGTGTTTACCACAATCTTGGGGTTAAGATTGATAAGAACATGGGAGAGATTAAAGAGTCTAATCAACACTCAATAATCCGGTAAACGCAAGCTCTACTAGCTCAAGTATAGCCTTGTTCAACAGAGGAAAGTTTCACTCTCTGTATTCTGTTTATATGTTTGTATTTGTTTGTATATGTTTGTATCTATTACAAATATTGCTATTTATAGCAAATCATAAACCCTAGTGGAAAAATTGTGAATAATATATAAGGCCTTAAACCTTAAAGAATCAGGCTCATAAATAAAATAAAGGAAAACATGTACAATAATACAAAACTGTGTGTTTTACAGGGGAAGTTGGCAAATAATTACTTGGTATGTCCTAAAAGGAGTAGTATCTGAACTGGATAAGGTCGGCAGTTAGATATACTAGTTCGAGAGGCAGTCCCTGAAGTCTCGTATGGTTACATTGAGACACCAGAAAGGTTGGCTCATAATTGCCGAGCTTTAGAATCAGTCAACATAAGTCTTTCGGTTTGGTGCCGAGTGGTTCTTTAGTATCAAGTACTCAACCTTACGGTTTCTTAGCACCTCGGTTGACAATGGAGTTGATGCCGAGTGTTTATTTTTCTTCCTCTCATCCTTCTGGTTGCAACTCGGCCTCGGCAAGCATTGATAGGCCTCGGCTTGCATATGGTTAGAGGCCGATTCCCATCAATGTCATTGAGCCTCGATATTGGATATCTACACTTAATAGTAATTCAGTTGATTACTCGGTTGTCAATGCACATACATCATGAACCATCCTTCTTTAGGCCAAGCAGAGCTAGTATAGCATAAGGACTCATACTCTCCCTTACATAACCTCGTTCTATTAGTTCATTTGCTTGCCTTTTAAGCTTGGCAACTTGCTCAGGATTCATTCTGTAGGTAGGTCAGTTTGGCAGGATTGCACCTGGCTATAGATTAATACAATGTTCTATGCCATGGATAAAGGGTAGTCCCTTAGGAAACTCTTTAGGGAACAAGTCAGAAAATTCATCAATTAACCTTTGAATCTTATCGAGAAAATCTTCTGATCAATAAAAACATAGGCTCATCGATCTTCTCAGCAACTTGGAGCTCTCTTTGGCTCATTACTGGGGCTTTCTTCTTGCTAGCTCGAGCTAGCTGGTCATGGGTCTCGTTCACCTAAGTGGGTGTCATGAGTTGTAGCACAATCTTCTTTCTATCCTCAATAAAGGCGTAGGTGTTCTTATATTCATCGTGAATAACATGTCAATCGAATAACCAAGTTCATCTAAGTAACAGATGTGAAGCTCCCATGGGGATGACATCATACACCACTTCATCCCTATTTACATTCCTAATACTAAAAGGTACGGATACTTGTTCTGTGACGTATAGAGCACTCTTATCATGAAGCCAATGTAGCTTATAAGGTTGGGGGTGTTTAGACGTAAGCAACCTTAACCTCTATATAAAGGACTGCGCAACGACGTTGGTACAACTTCCTCCATATACAATGATGGTGCACAACTGTCTCTTGATAGTATACTTTATATGGAATAAATTCTCTCTCTAGTCTTCTTTGGAGCTCAGCACTCATCTCAGTATTAGGGTCATCACTTCTCCCTGGTCGGCGTATATATAGGTCTCCTTTACCTCCTCAACTTTAACTCGTCTAGTATTCTCCTCCGCTTCGAGCTCACTTTTGTTGGTGCTATCCATTATATCTCTTTAGAGCACCATGGCACATCAGTTTGGACACTCAGCAGTCATATGTCTAAAACTCAAGCATTTGAAGCACTTTACCTCACTGGTCTTCCTTCTAGAGGTTTATCCCTTCACATATGTCCTTAAGGTCGGCTTATCCTCAATTTTACTGGCTTGCTTGACCCTATTGGCTTACTTAGCTATCATTAGGTCGGTCATATCTTCCCTTAGCTCAGGAGGGTCTCCTCAACTTGGCATGAGCAGGTTGGCACAAAATAGGGGCTTAGGCAAATGTCTTCCCACATTGGCTCGGGGCATTTCTTCTTTGCTTTTCAACCCTCTACACTACCTTAATGGCCTCTTTTAATGTATAAAACCTCTATACTTCTACAACGTTATGGATCTCATATTTAAGTCTAGAAATGAACCTCGACAATGTGCGAGCCTTCGACTCTTCCACCTCTACTCGAATCATTAGCATATGAAATTCTCTCACATAGTCATCAATAGATTGGCTTCCTTGGTGAAGTTCCTGCAACTTTGCAAACATTTCCTAAAAGAAGGTCTTAGGCACAAATCTCCTTCTTAATAATCTCTTCATCTCTTCCCAAGTCTGTACACCTTGTCTTTCACCTCTTACTTCGACTGCATTCTGATTCTTCCACTACATAATAGCATAATCAGAAAATTCAAGTGCAACAAGTCGAACCTTAATTACATTTGCATACCCATAATTGTATCCCCACTTCTACTAAAGGGTAGGATCTAGACCTTGACATTATCTAGTCCTTGAGGAGCATGGTGTCTTCACTCTCGTGCCTAATAATATCTAACCTCTTCTTATTCCTCTCCATACTCCTCTACACTACTTCTTCACTTCCTCTTCAATCTCTTTCAACTCTAATTGTTGTTGAGCAACTCGATTTGCAACTCCTTTAGCTCGATGGGGTTGAACTAGATGATTAGCTCGGCTACCTTGACCATATCATCTCTCAGGAACATTCTTAGGTGGATTATGATATAGTATACCCTATGGTTACTGTTGACATCGCAATAACCAGACTCTTAACAAAATTGGTAAGTCTGTTAAGCTTATCATCGATTGACCCAAGAGTGTTACTAACATTTTGACCTCGACTAACATGAGCACCACTACTCTAGTCACCAATAACACCTTGAACACTTGAATCCAACATAAGGTAATACTTCTCTAATAGATTAACAACACAATATACAACAAATACTTTTACTCACTACCCAAAACCTTACTAACACACTCTAACAACTTTAATCACTTGACATGCACTCGAATAGAATAGAAATGAACTTGCTTTTTTTTTTTTACAATGAAAACAGAGTGCAAAGATTATTCTATTTCATTTTTAATTTGATTTAATAGAAATTAATATGATAGAAATAAAAAATTACATAAACTTTGAAATTACTCAAATAGTGATAGAATGATTTAGCCTATCGAATTTGTTCATGTAGATTGTATACATACGGGGGATAATGAAAAATAAAAGGAAGAGAGAAATGAAATTCATAAAAAAAAAAAAAATTGGTTAGTAAGGACAGTTCAAAATTAAGTATATGGAATCTAATGGCTAAAATTCAACTCTTAAATATTTTCAAAATTATTATCGAATCTGATTGAATCTAAGATACGAATAATTAATTTATAAACAATAAAAACTACACTTACCAACACATAAACCTCCGCTTTACAGCTCACAACTTTAGAACTTACTTCACACAAACACACTACAATAGCTACGAAAGGAACACAACAACCACTAATAGTAAACATAAATCAAAACTTCATCGTAACTTGAAATACTCTTTCTCAAAATTGTACTCCGATGCCAACAAAGTTGATGCATCTCTAAGGTCGTGTACATGAAGAGACACCACAACGGATGAGAACTAAAATGAAGTAAAAGGGTTTAGCAAATCCGAGAAGCTACCAATTAGGTATGAAGCACTAATTGATTCTACTTGGCCTACAATTTGTCAAATGTGACTCATCGGTTTGAACTATAGAATCACTCACTACTATTCTTTACTAAAGGGAATAGATAAAAGTTAAGATAAAGTGAGAACAGTTAGGTTACTCAAGAAAGAAATTGGTAATATTTAACAATGCAATGATGTGTTTATGTATACGTAAATGGAGTTTATATACTAGCTCCACTAGGGTTATAAGGCATGCATGGAAAAGACAAAAGGGTAATTTACAAATAGAAAACATAAAACATAATAAAAAGGGTAAAAAAGACAAAAAATATTTTGTACAAAAAGAGTAAGGAATTCTTTCAAAATGTCGTGCTAAAAGGCACGTATCAAAGGTTAGTTGGAGGCTTGCAGTGTGGTCGGCTAAGTTGTGATGAATGCTAAGGTTGCTCAGTAGTTGTAGAATTCTGTTTGGATGAAGTTAGAAGAAATTCAGTAGTTGTAGTCGACCTGGCTAGCTTCAAGTTAGAGCTCTGGCATTGGAAAACATTCTGATCCTTTACAGGTTGGGTGTCTAGGCATCTTGGCTCAGACGATAAACTAACATTGTTCAAAATGAGAGCTGTTTGGATCATGGCTTGAGCTTAGCAATAGGTATTGTTACTTGGCTGGTCGGCATACATGCTAGGCAAGTTAGCATGCATGCCGACATGATTGCTTGGTAGTTCGGAAACCATGTTGGAGCTTATAAAAGTTTGGTGCTTGAGTCAATAATAGTGTAAAAGATGGAGATTGGATTAGGAATCATTGTCTTAAATAAGGCATCGAGCTAGTATTCTTTATGTGAATCCTTGCAATCCTGTAGCTCGACTACGTATGATTAGTCTAGCGAGTTGATTCCTATTACACTATCTCTACAAACAGTTCAAGTATTATTTTGCGGTGATGTAATCCTCTTGGAGTAAAGAAAAAGTACAAGGTAATTGTGATTGTATATGTTTTTAATAATCTTGTTATTTGTTGATGTAATCATTTTTTTTTTCTTTTTTATCTAAACCCTTTAATCTATTGGTTTTTATGTTATTGTCTTTGCAGAATGATAAAAAAGCAATAGATATTATCCTTCCCATTTCATAAATTTCTCAATAATTTACAAGTAGTATGTTATAATTCTATGTTCTCTAATTTATCATAGATTGAAGTGATATAGATGAAACTTATTAATTATTTATTTTCTAGCATGACAACATTTATTTTATCTTTTTTTTTTCTGACATTCAAGTGGACGTGAAAGTTTGAAGTATATTCTATTTTAATTGAAGAGTTCTTGGAAAGAAGAATAAAAAAATGCGTTGTATCTAATCAAGTTAAAAAATTATATTTTCATGGAGGACATCTTCTTATACTATTAGTGATTTTATCATTTATTCTCATACTTATATAATGGATTCCACCATTTTGAATGTTGATATATTATGGTATGTTAATTAATAGTGCTTATGTATTAATATTTAGTTTGACATCTTTTTTGGATAAAGCTTAAGAGAACTAAGTGATTATATAATCACTTATGTTGTGCTTTATATTTCAATTATAACAGTTAATACAATGCAGGTGAATTGAGCTTCAAATGGATCTAGAGTTCATGATAAAAATTCACTTATTTTTTAGTCCAATCAAATTTTATAGAGAAAATTGAGCCTAAATGAGTCGAGCTCGAGCTTATCGAATATCATTTTGAGCTGAGTTCAAGCATTATAAATTAATTCTCGATCGAGTTCTAGTTTCGAGTTTTTTTATTCAAGTTGAGTATAGCACTGTATCGTCTTGACTCAACTCGTTTAGGGATATTTAATGAATTATAAATAAGAAAATGAAAGAACTTTTATGCATGTTCCATGATATGATCAATGAACTAATGCGCTATTCTTTATATTTTTAGACAATTCATGTACTTATTATACTATTAAAATATGATTCAATATTAAATTAACACTCGAATTGAAGTTTGCGATGTCTTAAGAATGTAGGAAATAAATGTATTCTCTTGTTTTAGTCAATATATGGTTCAATGTTGTTTAGTTTTGGTTGTTGGATATGGTTGCTATTCTTAATCATTTTATGATTTGGTCTTGGTCATTATTGTTGTTGATATAATCATATATATTGATTTGCATGTGTTTTTGTAGTTGAAAAAGTATATGGATGGTATTTGTATATCAGTTGCTTGGAGCTGCACTATAAAAGGCAACTAAAGCTTATGCTTTCTTCTATTTCAACGTTGCAAAGAAAGCATGAGTTTAACTTACGATTTACAAAGGAAAGCTTAAGGTTGCATTTTCTTTAATTTTTGTGTCGACTTAGCCATAATAGAAAATTGCAACTTTTAGCTACTTTTGGCAACTATATCTCACAAAATAGTTTTATAGGAATTCTTTTAAGGAAAATGATTTGAAAATAGTGGGCGTTTCACTCAAATCTCTCATAAACAAGTAGCATACATGGTGTAGCTTAGGCATATTATTGTGCATGATAGTCCTTTTGGAAACAAAAAAGAAATGAATATATCATTTTCTATAAGTGCTTCTATAATTTTTTCTTAATTTCATAACAAACATTGTGGATTTAGCTAAATATAAGAATAATCATACAAATGTAATAATTCATTCCTTTGGAGGAGGTATAGAGGTGGGTATTTAAAACTATAAAAATAAATCAAATTAAAGTGAATTAAACTAAATTTTTGGTGTTTAGCAAATTTTTGTTTGTAATTTTCTTAGTGCTTCAGTAAATTACAAAAAAGAAAGGACTTTGAGTTTAGAGCTAGGGTTGAATACAACACATTAGGGATAACACTATTTTTGTATTTTTCTCTTGATTTTTGTATACTATGGTTACAAAGTTACATATAGAAAATAATACATGGAATATTCCCAGATAATACCATATAATTAGTTAGCTATGTGTCTTATACCATGTGCTATTTCTAACTAACCAATTCCTCTCATGTGTAATTTCATAGTTTATTAACAAGCCATGGGCTTTATTTAGAAAATCGGTCGATCCTTTTAACAAGGCCTAGGGCTGAAGCCTTCATCGAGGCTTCTAAATACTAAACAAAAATCAGTTTCCCGTCTAACATGTTGAATACAACTCAAATCTCTCTTTCTTTGTCTTTTGTCAAAAAACCCTAACCATTATTCTTCTTGCTACACATTAGTACCCCTTTCCTACGAAACCCTTATCTATAAGGGTAGATCACGAAATTGTAAAGATAAGTCATCATAGATTTCCCAAGTTGCTTCATGGCTTGGTTTATTATGCCACTCAACTAACACCATTGCGGTGGTCGTAGGTCCTTAATTGATTGGTTTTTGCTTAAGTATGGCTTCCAACTCTAGGACTTCATCAGTAACTAAAGGAAGCTCAGCTAATGGTCATGTCTGACTAAGTATATACGCTTTTAATTGTGAAACATGGAATGATACAAATTTCATGGATGAACATACGAACTTAATATCATGCGTAATCAAGGGATGGGTCCGAACCATGTGATGGCCCGAAAAATAAATGATAGTCGAAGGTTGAGCAAGGGTCCCCATGAATCGACAATGGATATAATACACCAACGTCTCATACGAGCTCGGCTCACACTTGATATGATGCACAAGTATGGTCGAAGGTCACTTGTTACTATTCTATGCTCAATAGGCTAGATAAGAGTAACTCGAGAGTAAGTAGTAGAATACTTAGCTCAAGAGAGTATGATTGAAAAATTTAATGTGATAATTGTTACAGCTGTTACAATATACAAAATATACAAGTATTTATATGACCCAATTAGGGTAAATCTTAAGTGAGTGTAAATTACAAAAAAGATTTCTATTAGTAAAGGAAAAGGGGAATAATTTACAGGAGTATCAATATAATTATGCAAAAAGAATATCTAATGGTAGAAAGGACAGTAAGGATGTTAGAAAAAGGACAGTGCACGCGTGGTTTGCTCTTTCTATGGTCCCAATGGCATTGTTAGCTAGGCAAGGGCGAATCTCAATTAGGTTGGGTTGAAGTCAGCAATTCGGTAACTTAGACAATTAGGATAGAACCAGGGTTAGTTCAAGGGCAACTCATTTTCAGGTCTACCTTGGGTGATAAGTTCTTAATCATTGTCGACTTGACTTTGACACTAGTGAGGTTAGCTGTATCTTGATTTGATGCTTAGACTGATGTGTGGCGATGAGGTTGGCTCGTCACTTCGACTGGTCACCTTAGTAGTTTCCTGAATGATGTGGAGAGCAAAGCAACTCGATAGATTGCTCAGGGGAATGCATTGCTCCTTGGCACCCAACTTACCTTGGATAGCTTGGTGAACTATTTGAGCGAGCCCCCGAGTTTGGGAGCGCATGATTGGTCATTGATCCCTATCATGGAAGGTATGGTGCATAGTAGATTTAGTGGGTAAATCCAACTTATAAGTGACCTTACCTACCTTTCTCATAACCTTGAAGAGCTTATAGTACTTAGGTGATGGTTTATTCATTCTATTGTTCTTTAAACTATGTTGCCTATAAGATTGTAGTTTAAGGAGTACCAGATCTCTGATTTCAAAGCATCGTTTGACCCTGTTCTTGTTCACCAAGTTCTTCATCCATGTTTGAGCTCTTTGTAGGTGAAATTTGAGCTTTTTGATTGTATGTTCCCTATCTTATAGCATTCAATCCACAGCTTCTGTTCTAGTATTACTAGGGACATATGGTAAGTGTAAGGGTGGAGGGTAACCATACAAAACTTTGAATAGGGTTATATGATTATAAGAGTAGTAGTTGGTATTATACCACCACTCGGTTAGGGCAAGAAATTCACTCTAGCACCTAGGTTTCTCTCTTGTCATGCACTATAGGTAAGTTTCCGAACATTTATTTACCACCCTAGTTTGACCGTCCATTTAAGGATGGTATACAGTAGCTAGCTTAATTTCAACTCCTTGCAGTGTAAAAAACCTGCACCAAAAGTTGCTAATGAACACTAGGTTCCATCACTCACAATAGTGTAAGGTAATCCATGTGATTTGTAAACATTTTTCAAGTAAATTTTTGCTACCTATTGTGTGTTACATGGGTGTGACAATCCCTTAAAGTGCATATACTTACTCAATCGATCTATCACCACCAATATTACATCTTTCCCCTGGGATTTTGGTAATCCTTCGATGAAGCCCATGGTGATATTAGTCTAACATCCCTTAGGTATAGTGAGGGGTTGTAAGAGTTTAGGAATTGCCACGTTCTGATACTTATGTTTCTAATAAATAATGCACTCCCTCACATACTATCAAACATCCTTTTCCATTTTAGGCCAGTAATATATAGTGTAAATGATTGTAAGTGGCCTGTGACCCTGAATGACCACCTAACACTCTATCATGGTAAATTACTAACAGTTTTTGCTTCAAACTTGAATCCAGCCTACCATACCACAATCTTTCCTTTCCTCCTTAGCAACCCTTGTTCGTAGGTGTAAAGAGGAACCACTTCTCCACCCTGTAACTTAGTAGTTAACCAGTTGTAACATTATTGATCCTAAACACTCTCCTTTATGTCATCTAGCAACTCAAGCGAAGTGGTGATAGTATACGTGAGAGCTTTTAGGTTAGCTATACCACTTCTAAACAAAGCATCAGTAGTCTTGTTAGTTGCACCATGCTTGTAATGTATCTCATAATGTAATCCCGAGAACTTGGTTAGCCATTTTTGCTGACATGGAGTGTTCACCCTTTGTTTAAGTAAGTATTTTAAACTTTGGTGATCTGTCCTAATTATGAAATGTCCTCCCATTAGATAATACATTCATTTGTCCACTACAAACACCAAGCCATCATTTCTTTCTCATATATGGATAAATGTTTTTGCTTGAGTCCCAACAACTTGCTTAAATACACAATATGATGCAAGAATTACATTAATACCACCCTTACTCCTTCATCACTTGCATCAGTCTCAATGATGAAGGGCTTAGTATAGTCGGGTAATTTTAATACAGGCGAACAAGTCAATGTTCTTTTAACCTTCTTAAAAGCTTCTTCAACTGCAACCCCCATTCAAAACTGTTCTTCTTCAAAAGTTGTGTAGGTGGCCAAGTGAGCAACCTGTAATTTTGAATGAAGTACTAGTAATAATTGACCAAAACTAAGAAACCCCTTAATTACTTCACATTAGTAGGCCTAGGTGACACCAAACACCCCTTAATGAATTGCAACAACTTTCTTAATGTCTGTAGTAACACCTTGGTGAGTGAGTATATAACCCAAGTACTTAACTTAGGTGACACCAAACATATACTTGCTTTTCTTAAGGAATAAACACTCTCGTTTGAGTATTTCCAACACCTCTTTGAGGTGTATTTGATGTTCATCTATGGTCCTATTGTAGATCAAGATGTCATAAAAAAGAATTAACAAAAATTTCCTCAAGTAGTCTTGAAATACTTCATTCATTAATCCTTACAATGTAGACGATGCATTAGTTAAGCCAAATGGCATAACTATGAACTTATAGTGGCCTTCATGCATCTTACAGGTAGTTTTATAGAGATCCTTTGGGTCTATACGTATTTAGTGATACCTATACCTCAAATCGTGCTTACTAAAGTAGGCCAACCCATGTAATTCATCAAAAAGATCTTCTATCAAGGAAGTTGGATGTCTATCTTTAATGGTCAACTTATTTAACTTATGATAATCCACATACATCCTCCATGAGTTATCCTTTTTCTTAACCAAAACCATTGGTGAAGAGAGAGGACTATGACTATGTCTAATAGTTCCTTGCCTTAACATCTCCTTCACCATATTTTCAAGAACATTTTTCTATGCCATAGAATGCCTATAGGGCTTCAAGTGAACCACTATGTATTTGTCCTTTAAAGGAATTCTGTGATCCTGTTACTTATTAGGTGGCAAAAAGTGTGGCTACTGAAACAACTCATAATAGGCATCGATAATTTCTATAAGTGCTGGATGAATAAACTATTTTTCATCATTCTTAGTTGCAAGGCTATTCACATGTATTAACCAACACTGAAAAAGTGATGCCTCTTTGTTAATTGACTTAGAGACAGCCTTACCTTCTATCACTATGATTAAGTCTTCATGTCTAGCAAGAGTGCATATCCCTCCATTATATAGGAAAGTCATATTTTGCTATTGAAAATTCTATGTTATATCTCATAATTGTGTAAGCTAGGGTATTCCCTGATATGATCCACACTAAGAATTGATAAGGTCGATCGTAAAGGGTAGGTCTAAGATTGTAAAAATTGAAAAATCGAAAATGGAAATTTATGAGAACAAAGAAATGAACAAGCAAACCTCGACCTACTTCAAGGATATTATGCACTAGGGAACTATTGAGGACTTATAGAGGGAAATCAATATGACGTACGAGTTAACTCAATAAGGGTATCACTACCTAGCCTTGCTTAAATGTTAAGATAAGAGTGACGTAAGCAAGTAAACAAAGAGCAATGCTCATGAAAAGAGAAGTATATTCAACATCAGATGATGTTGTGGCTATATATTATAAAATGGTATTTATACTCAAAAAGTTAGGACATCCTACTTAAAATGGAAAAGACAAAAGGGTATTGTTTAAAAGAGGTAATGTATAAGGAATAGTAAAGGGATACAAATAAAAATTCAAAGAAATTGACAATTGGTGCAACAAATTATTTCACGTGGGGCTAGACATGTGGCGTTCGGGCATTAGGACGCTTCTAGTAGAATTGCTAAGCAAAGGGACTAAGCAGACCTGGGGGTCCTTCCGAGAAGATATCGTCTTGGATATGCCTTAGGGCTCTTGGCACAGGTGTTGCCAAGCTAGTAGTCGATACTAGCGGAGCAAAGTTGACTTTAGGGCTGGTCAAGTAGTCAGAAGAATGTAAGTTAGGTTGGCTTACAATGGTTGATAGAACTAAAGCAACTCGGTTTGGTAGATGAAATTGTTCGATAGTAAGGATTAGCTTGACCTTGGCTGGGGTTAGCTGGAGTGAGAGAATTTGCTTCGTTAGTCCTTTAAGACTTCGAGCTTGAGCTTGGGTTAAAGGTTCAGTTGTCTGATTCCCATCATCCAATCTAGGTTATTTTGGATTTAGGATCAAATCCATCTGGTTTATGCTCAATTCTCCTTCAGGTTAGTAGGGGCTAAGGTCAGCAACATTGAAAGTGTTAAGAACTCCATAGTCTTTGGGTAGTTCCAGCTAATAGACATCGTCATTGATCCTCTAGAATATTCTGAAAGGACCTTTAGCTCGGACAAACAGCTTACTTTTTCTCTTGTTTGGAAATTTCTCCTTGCTTAAGCATAGCCATACTAAATCATCGGGCTAATACTGCACTATCCTCCTTCCTTTGCTCTTCTCTCTTAACTTCTTGGCAGCTTAGTCAATTTGCCATGCAACCTTCTAGTAGATTTGCTGCAAAGACAGTACTCGGGTTCTTACGTTAGGGTCTTCTTGCTCAAGCATAGGTACTGGAGCGTGGTCAAGGGATAGGTTTAGGTTGAAGCCATAGATGACTTGAAAGGGTACTTGTTCAGTGGTGTCATGTACTGTGCGATGGTAAGCAAATTCCACCATAAGCAAACAAACATCCCAATCATCTAAGTTCTTCTCCATTGCAACTCAATGACATATTGACTGCCATTGTTTGGCCATCGGTTTGGGGATGATATGAAGTGTTGAAGAGTAGTTTAGTCCCTAGATGATGCCAAAGAGTCCTCTAGAAATGGCTTAAAAACTTTAGATCTTTATCTGATACTACAATCCTCAACATGTCATGTAAGCAAACAATCTCATGTAAAAAGAGAAAAGCAATAGCTTAAGCATCATTTGTTTTGGAGCAAGGCATAAAGTATGCCATTTTACTGAATTTGTCCACAATGACCATAACAAAGTCTTTGCTTTGAGTAGTCTGTGATAACCTGAGTACAAAATCCATGTTCAACTCAATTCGGGGTCTGGTCGGGACAAGCAAAGGCATTGCTTTCCCTCATTCAGTTTGGCATTTGGCTCACTTGCAAGTAGCATAGTTCTAAACAATCTGATGCACATCTTGTCGCATCTTGGGTGAAAAGAATCTTCCATTCAATAACTCATATGTTCGCCTCTCCCCAAAATGTCCAGAAAGCCTACTAGAATAAGCTTCTCTAACAAATAGTTCTCTCAAAGAGTAGGTCAGCATACATGACTGGCCTCTTCAGAATGAACACCCTTCTTCCATGTGATAGTCATCCATTATTCTTCCTTTGGCACATCGTCCAAATAAAGGACCAAAATAGGAGTCTTGAGGATATTGCTTCTTAATGCTCACAAATCCCAAGAGTCTCGTCTATAGTTCAGTAAGGAGAATATGTCGGCATGATAAGGCATTGGCAACCACATTAGCCTTAGCCTATTTGTACTTGATCAAAAAGTTGAATCCTTTTAAGAATTCAAACCATTGCACTTGTCTCTTTGATAATTTGGTTTAACTTCTGAAGTGCCTTAAGAACTCATGATCTGTATAAATGACAATCTCCCTTGGCAATAGATAATGTTGCCAGACTTGGAGTTCTTGGATAGGAGCTAAGAGCTCCTTATTATATACTAAGCAGTTTAACTAAGGCCCTTTCAGCTTCTCACTATGGTAGGCTACAAGTTGACCTTCTTGCATCAAGGCTGTGCTTATGCCTATACTAGATGCATTACACTTAAGCTTAAAAATCTTCTCGAAGTTAAGTAAAGCCATTATAAGTACAAAGGTCAATCTTTCCTTGATCTCAATAAAGCTTCTCTCCCCACCTAAAGTCTATGTTCTTCTTTGTCAACTTTGTAAGGGGTGCAATAATGGTACCAAAACCCTTAATGAATCTTTAGTAAAAGGATGTTAGTCCATGGAAACTTCTCACCTTAACACAAGCGGTTAGGTTCGACCATTCAACAATTGCTTGAATCTTCTCATCATCAACTCATAAGCTTCTTCTTCTAACTACATAACTAAAAAAAACCACCTCTTCTTGGAAAAAAAACACTTCTTCATATTAGCAAACAACCTTTCTGTTCGGAGGACATCAAACACTGTTAAGAGATGTTCAATGTGGCTAGTCAGGTCGGTACTATATATGAAGATGTCATTAAAGTAGACAATGACAAACTTCCTAATTAAATTTCTCAAAACATGATTCATTAATCTCATAAAAGTGCTTGGAGCGTTTGATAGTCCAAAGGGCATGACCATCCACTCGTATAGACTATGTCAAGTCTTAAAAGCAATCTTCCATTCATCCTCTTGCCTCATTCAAATTTGGTGGTATCCTAACTTCAGGTCAATATTACTGAATGCTCTCGCATAACTCAGTTTGTCTAACATATCATCTAGCGTCATAATAAGGTATCTGTACTTGATTATGATTTTATTCATAGCTCTATTATCTATACACATTAGCTAAGTACCATTCTTCTTTGGCATAAGCAATGCTGGTACAGAATAGGGGCTAAGACTTTCTCTTACATATTCTTTTTCCAGCAATTCATTAACTTGTCTTTGAAGGTTAGCAGCTTGTTTAGGGTTCATCCAATAAGCTAGCTTGTTTGGCTAAGTAACACCAGGTATCAAGTCAATGCAATGTTCAATGCCTTAAAAAGAAGGTAGTCCTTTGGGAAACTACTCAAAAAATAGGTTTGCATACTTATCCAATAGCCCCTTGATCTCTAAGGGTAGCTCAATCTACTCCTTTAGCTCTAATTTTAGCTTTAATAGTCGTCTGATCAACAAAAAGGCCAACATGTCGACTTTAATAGCTTCTCAAACCTTAGCTCTACTTAGAATCAAAGTCTTCTTAATTCCTTAACTAGGTTTAGCTTGCAGCTTGCTAACTTGACTCGGTGTCATAAGGTTTAAGGTAATCATCCTACCATTCCTCTCAAATACATATGTATTCCTAAAACCATCATAAATAACTCTTTGATCAAAAAGTCAAGGTCTGCCTAGCAACACATAAGATGCACACATAGACGGTGCATTATAAAGAATTTCATCGGAATAGTTTCCAATTGAGATCGGCAACAACACTTATTGAGTGATATGTAGTGCTCCCTTCTCATTTAGCCAATATAATTGATATGGCTTTAAGTATGAGGTAGTAGGCAACTTAAGCTTTTTAACCAGGTCGACAGATATTACATTAGTGCAACTCATACTCTCTACTATGAGTGCACATACTTGCTCATTTACCTTACATGTGATGTGGAACTAGTTCTCTCTCTGCTTCTCCTTAGTAGAGGGTTCTATACTCATCGTACATCGAACAACCAAAGTTAGTTTGTCTAGATCCTCAGCAAATACATCTTCCTCAACCAATTCATCATTAACCTCAACCTCTTCCTCTACTTCTCTTGTCTCCTCAGGTTCCTCATCCATGCTATTCACTTCAATCTTCAGGACATCTTTCTTGATGATCATAGTTCTTTTGTTCAGACATTAGGCAACTATGTACCCAAGCCCCTGGTATTTAAAACACTTGATCTGGCTCGTCTTTCTCTTGAATCTTTGTCCCTTCTCATAAGTTCTTAACTTCACCCTACCATCAACTGGTTAGCTTTTCTATTCAGCTTTGACATCTATTCTTTTACTTAACTCGAAACTTTATTGAGCTCAATAACTACCCTGAGCGGGTTGGCTTGTTTGGATAAGTCGGTTTATTAGAGGTCGGCTTGGCCTATTTCTCCTTTATCTTTCCACATGGTGGGCTATTCTTATAACCTTGTCTAATGCAATAAACTGCTAAAGTTCCATAATGTCTTGAATATTGCTTCTTAATCTAGTAAGAAACCTGGACAATGTTTAAGCTGATGGTTCATCTACTTCACATTAGATCATAAGCATTTAGAATTCCGAAATATACTCATCAATAGTTCAAGCAATGATTGGAGTGGGAGAGTCAAAGTCGAAAAGAGGATTCCTTACTTCTTTCTCTCATTCAAAACTATGCATGAGACTTTTGTCTTGCTCCAACCAATACAAATCCTAATGAACCTAGAAAAGGGTAAAAGGCCTAGTAGAAATTACTTATTTTTTGAGACACCATTATAAGTTCTATCCATATATGTTCTAATCGCCAATTCTTCATCAAATCATATGGATTGATCTAGCAATGATGAAATTTGTATTCTATTTATTGAATCACATGAAATTTTGTGCTTTTAAAAGATCTTTTATACTGTACCCAATCCTAAGGTTAGTTCTATACATATGAACAGTAATGAGAAAAATAAATGCAATAGCTAAATGATGACAAGCAAGATCAGTCAAACATAAACTTGTTGTAGCTCTTAAAGTCTAGTAAAAGTGTCCTGTAGGTGGGTATCTGGCACGAATCTATTTCTAAGGATTCTTTTGATCTTGGGCCAAGTGTCGATTTCCCTATATCTTTTTCGCCTTCTCATGGTCTGGAAATTCTTCCACCATAATGTAGCATATCTTGAGAATTCCATAGCAGCAATTCTTACCTTCTCGCGGTCCTTGTATTGATAATAATCAAAGACATGTTCAACTTTCTCCTCCTAATCCAAATAGTCATCTTCATCACCAAAACCATTGAAGCTTCACATGGTTGGCAACTCAGGGTGCTCAAGCTCGTTCTTTTTCTTTAATGTACTCTTCTCCTTCTTCATTTACTTCACCCAAGTCAATCCTCCTTCACACTCGTTCTCCTACTTCCACCTCGATCTTGTCGAGTTGAAATTTATCCTCTCATAGGTCGAGCAGCTTAGGGAGTATTCTATACGGCCTTAGTAGGTTAAAAGGCTAATGCATAAGTAGCTTTGGTTAGATTGACTATAAGGTTAGCCATATCATGAATTCATTCATTTATACTTTTAGGGGTGTTCTAAGGTTGTCGTCCATTGTAAACAATACTGCTATTATCATCCCCAATACTGACGTTGACACTTCAATCTGTCATCCTCTCAACTAATCTCAAGGACAAACTTAGAATCCACAAAACAGTAAACATTGCCTTGTAAGCTAAAGAACTTACATACTCACTTCTCTACACGAAAGTGCAAACTAACTATAAACATAACAGCTACTTTAGAGAACAATAAACCTAGCTAATACTTGCTCTATTTTTGTATGCTCGAAATAAGGCAAAATAGAGTATTTGGCAACAAAGGTCTCACAGCAACAGCAAAACTTCAAATACTCCTAAAATACTTAAACTAGTCCTTCTCGTATTCACTACATACTTGACAATAGTACTTCACACTATACAGTAATAATTACAACCGAACAGCAACTTACCCTAATAAACCTCCATTCTGATAAGAAGATGATACAATTTGTACTAAGGACTAATAAGGCCGTTCATAGGGGGTGGGTCCAACCTTACAGAAAGCTTGAAAAACTATGATGAAAATGTGTGAGAACAAAGAAATAAACAAGCAAACCTCAATCCACTCTAAGGATATTACGCACCAGGGAACTACTGAGGATTCATAGAGGGAACTTGATATGACGTACAAACTAAATTAGTGAGGGTGTCGCCACCTAGCCTTGCTTAAAGGTTAAGATAAGAGTAAAGTAAGCAAGTAAATAGAGAGCAATGCTCATGAACAGAGAAGTATATTCAATATCAAATGATGTTACGACTATATACTATAAAAGGATATTTATACTCGAAAAGTTAAGGTATCTTACCTAAAATGGAAAAGATAGAAAGGGTATTGTTTAAAAGAAGTAATGTATAAGGAATAATAAAGGGGTACAAATGAAAATTTAGAGAAATTGATGATTGGTGTAGTGAATTCTTTCAAATAGGGCTAGATACGTGGCATTTGGGCATTGGGATGCTTTTGGCAAAACAAACGACTTGTATAATTACATTAGAGATTGTCAAATAAAGGAACCAAGCAAACCTGGAGGTTCTTCCGAAGGGATGTTGTCTTGGATATGCCTTGGGGCTCTTGGTACAAGTGCTGTCGAGCTAGTGGTCGATACTGATGGAGTAAAGCTAACTTCAAGGTTGGCCAAGTAGTCAAAGGAATGTAAGTTAGGTCAACATATGATAGTTGATAGAACTGAAGCAGCTCATTTCGATAGATGAAATTGTTAGGCAGTAAGGATCAACTCTGCCTCAACTAAGGTTGGCAAGAGCAAGAGAATTCACTTTATTAGTCTTTTAAGACCTAGAGCTCGAGCTTAAGCTCAAGTCAAGGGTCCGATTGTTTGATTCTCATCATACCCATTACCAAACATAGCCATGCAAGGGTAGTAGATAAGCTTCTATCACAAATGCGTGCCCCTCGATAAGTATATCAAATGTAGCCACTTTACAGTAGGTCTCCATTGGAGACCCATCGGCTAGCTCCGCCCTTATAGATTTGGCGTCATTAATCATACATCATAAACCCTTAGCAACTCTTGAATCTGAAAAATTTAGTGAACTACTATTATCTACTAGCATGTCCAATTTTCTTTTCTTGTAGAAACTTTGAAATCTCATTACCTTATACTCTTAGCTACAATCAAGAGAGTACAAGGTCAGTTTGGTCAGCTATTCCTTAATACATTCTTTTGCCATAGCTTCCATTTCTCCTTCTACCATACCACTCTCATCATCCTCAACCACATGCATTCGTCTTCCCTTTTGTTTACATTTGTATCCAGGCTTAAATAGTTTGTCGAACCAAAAGCATTGGCATTTTTGCATCTTTTCATCAAGCTCTTTGGATGTCATTCTTCTAGGTTTTACAGGTGTAGCTGGGGTGGTTTAGGATTGATTAGGTTATATTTTTTGTGTGTTTATTGGTTAGGAAATGGGTTTAAGTGGGGTAGTAAAACATGTATTGGGATACAAGGGGTAAGTAGTGAACGGTCTGGTGGTTTTAATATTAATTTTAGAGCAATTGAGGATGGTTTCTTATAGTTTGGCTAGGGTGTAAGCTTCTTACAAAGTTTGGGGTCTAAACATTCTCACTGGATATTGTAGTTTAAGTTTAAGGCCACCAAGGAAGAAACTTATTTGGGTGGTTCTAACAAAGGGACCAAGGTAGATAAGAATTCAAATTCATCTATATATTCTAGTAGACAATTTTTGTTATATAACTCTTTGAATTCTGATGCAGGGTTTTCATAGCTTTTGGATCCAAATCTTAACTACAAGCCTTAGACCAACTCCTCTTAGGCAATTGGAAGGGTTTCTATTCTATTCCTCACAAATGTATAATACCACTATAGAGCTCTTCCCTTTATATGCATGGCATCCAATCTCACTTGAAATATGCCTGAAGTGGCATCCAACTCGAAATAATGCTTGGCTTTAACGAGCTAAGATCTCAAATCCCTGCCATTAAACACTAGGAATTCCAGTTTGGTGGATTTCAAAGGAGCTTAATAGGTAAAATCTTCTCGTGCAAAAGGATTTGGAGTATTCATTATAATTGGTGTCTTACTATGATTTCCTACTTCCAGTATAGCAACTGAAGGAGTAAAATTGTTACTTTTTAGTTCTTGCATCTAGTGTTTGAGATCTAGTAGGGAAGTGCCTTCTTTATCCAATAATATTTGCTGGCAATTGAATATCTTAGTGAATGTTTTAACCCATTGGTTATTCTTCTCATCTTGCTCTTTTCTCTGAGTCTCCATTTGCTCAACATGTTGCTAAATCAAGGAATGCATGGATTCTTCCAATTTTAGGTTTGCTAGTAGTATCAACCAACAGCCACAAAAGGCTTTAATACTAATTTAGTGTTTAGTAAATTTTTGTTTGTAATTTTCTTAGTGCTTAGCTAAATTATGAAAAAGAAAAGGTCTTTGAGTGCAGAGCTAAGGTTGAATATAGCACATTGTGGACAACACTATTTTTGTATTTTTCTCTTAATTTTTGTAAACTTTGGTTATAGAGTTATGTATAGAAAATAATACGTGGAATATTCCCTAGATAATACAATATGATTAGTTAGCCACATGTCTTATACCATGTGCTATTTTTAACTAATTGATTCCTATCATGTGCAATTTCCTAGAGTGTTAACAAGCTATGGGCTTTATTTCGAAAATTGGCCGATCCTTTTAACAAGGCCTAGGGCCCAAGCCTTTATCGAGGCTTCTAACAATCAGTTTCTCATCCAACATGTTGAAAACAACTCAACTCTCTCTCTTTCTTTGTCTTTTGTCGAAAAACCCTAACCCTTATTTTTCTTGCCGCACATCAATTTTCACTTCATATGTCTTCGATTTATTTTAATTTAGCATTTTCTAAGAATTTTTAGAAACCTCGAACATGAAAAACAAAATAATTATAGATATCCCTGTTTTCGATACCAATATAGTAGTGTACCACATGTACAATAATTAATTAGTTTCATAATATACTTGTATAACATAATTATAACAAAAATGAAACTTATATAATTTGTGGAGTAAATTGAGCTTACATCTTCCTAACATGTTCTATATAATGTTGATATGCTAGTGCTAAGCTTTCATCAAGAAAGGAGAAAAAGTTAAAAAAGAGATTGTATTACCACTTAGGGCATCTTTATCTCTAATCACCTCCCTAAGATTATAGGTGAGTAGATAATCCTGCTGCACATGGTACCTACTTATACTCTACTCAATTGGATAGATTCTAAATTTGTACTAAGGGTTGTATGATAGGTTTAAGGTACAGATTTTTCGGATGTTGTCACAGTGTAGGATATGAGTACAATATATTCCTATCCTACGTTCACCCTCGAAGTTGAAACTTGTACTCAAATACAAGTTATAAGGAATCTTATATCCTCCTATAAAAAGTGATTAAATGATATTAATAAATGATAATATTATATTTTGGGAGCAACAAATGTTTTAGTAAAAAAAAAAAAAAAAATCTAAAAACCATAAGTTAATGATTTTAAATGTTAAACCTAATGTCATATCTCTCACTTCATGTTTTTCTTTTTTTTTCCCTTATTTTTCTCTATTTTCCTCTCCAATTTTACATTTTTTTTTTATTCTTTCCCTCTATTCTTTTTCATTTGATAAGTAGTAAGATCAAATTTACTCATTTGTTAAGTAGTAAGATCATATAAACTTAAAACAATGAATATAGGAAAGTTTACCTTTTCTTAATTTTATAGATTTTACTATAGTTTCCATAGGTTTTGTATGTTAAAGACTTATATTATCACATAGTAGATTACTTTTCTAATATCATATAAGCTTAAAGCGTATGGGATGAAAAACTTCCATAGGGTACCTTACATTATATAGATTTTATAGGGGGTAGATTTTAGGGTGATTTCAAAGTACTATATGATAAGTTTTGATTCCAAAATCTAGAAATTATATTTAGGATAGGATATGGATAGATTCTCATGTCTTACCTTACTCTATACTCATTCATCCTTAATAAGGATTTTTAGATGCTATGTTAGCATTTTAATATATCTATATTTTTTATTTAAGGATCTTTTGATTTTATCTATTTCCTTTCCACTAGGACCAAGAGATTAGAGCTAACCATAAGAAGAATATTTGACTGATAAATAACTCACTTCTTGATCTTCAACGTCCTTAATCACTATGAATGTCCTCGATCGATGTAATATCCTTAAATTTTTTTTTTAATATTATTTATAGAGCTCGTACTAGAAAACTAACAAGATATAGAATCTAAGTTGTTATAAAAGCAATACTAGAGGGAAAGAGAAATACATTAGGCTCAAATGCATATAAAAAAAAGAAGAAGAAAATTGCAGAAGCTGATCTTTTGATAAGGATTTATCCTACATGAGGGATTGGGGTTTATAGCAAAGAAACTCTACGTGGAAATCCTTTGCCTATTTGAAGTTGAAGCTCTTATATATTTCATCTAGAAAAAACTTATTAATGGCGTAATTAATTCACATGATTGCATGATTGTATCATCAACCTTTCTTTCATTTTAATTTTTGTATGTTTTATTCCTCTTGCTTCCGTTATTGTTATTGAGTTAGCTATCGGACTTACTTGTATTTGACCTCAGGTTACTGATGTGGGCCAATCTGTATAAAGTATCACCAGCCGCCCGGAGGTAGAGGAAAAAATATGAGATACTTTATTATTTAGTCTAGCTTTATGAAAGTGCTTGGGATTTTGTACAAGATCGTAGGGCTAAAGTTGCTTTAACTTGGTGGAAAGATTTAGGCTTTGATCGGGATGGAGAATGGAAAGAATATGGGAGGAAGGGATTGTGGAAGGATTTAATTTCTTCTGATATAAATTCTGGTAGCTATATTAGGGTATGCAAGAGCGAAAAGGCAAGAGATTTTGATCAATCTCAATGGCGACAGCTCGTGATAATGCATACGCCATCTTAGTCTAGTTTAGGCATATATTTGTACATATCGATGTTCTTATTTCATTTATTGGTAAATCAAAACCAAGATATTCATCTAAGTTTGTTACTGTTCAGATGTTATTTAATTATGTAACAACAATTTTTCTCATAATCGTTCAGATCGTGTGTCTGTGTGTTAGTCTAGATAATGGTTGGATGACACACAAATAATCATAATAAACCAAATGTCATGAAGTATCACAACATAGCACTTAACATAGACATTCGGTTACTCCATTGATCGAATACTAAATTAAATATATCGAAAGTCTAGGGCGTTTTTTCTTTTTCACCACCAGGTAGACCACTTTAATGTGAATTATGTTTATTTTTTTTATTGTTTTTAATTATATTTATTAGTAATAATATGTAGGTACTCCAATGTCGTTTTATGGTAAACAAGAGGTTACACTTATAAAAAAAAAAGGGTCCCGAATGCGCAATCCCGAGTGTACTGCAAGTCTAATGGATTGAATAGCTACGGCCATAGCCATTTTCAGAAAGTCTTTTATTTCGTGGTTTAATTTATATAAGTTGAGCAACTTAGATGCTTACAATTTTTTGGTCACCAAAAATATTTGTTGTTAAGCAAATGATGTATTGTTGACAAAAACATGTAATAATAAAAACACAATAAGCAAATCAAGAGAGGTTGATCATATCAAGCAATGACATATTGTGAAGGTCAACAATATTTTTTTCCCCTCCTACTCATTGAACTCTTCACTAAAGAACGAGTATGCACTGCTCTTCTTAAAATTACAATAAAAGTCTCTTTCACTTTGATAGTGAAATGATCCACTTTTAGATACACGAGATTTATTCCTTTTCTGGACCCTCAAGAAAGGATCCTTGCACCCCAGGGAAATCGCTTGCCTTTCAAACCCATGTAAAATATTTTCTTATAGCTTAAGGAATTGTCGGTTTTTTTAAAAAAAAAAAAACTGAAGGAACTATCTTATTTACATTAAAGAACAAAATTATCTTATTTCCTTTTCTGGACCCTCAAGAAAGGATCCTTGCACCCCAGGGAAATCGCTTGCCTTTCAAACCCATGTAAAATATTTTCTTATAGCTTAAGGAATTGTCGGTTTTTTTTAAAAAAAAAAAAAACTGAAGGAACTATCTTATTTACATTAAATAACAAAATTACTTCATTTATGTTACATTTAGAAGTGTATAAGTAAACTTTGATTTACAAGCCAACCCATTTAATTTGCTTTTAAAACCGGTTTGAGCAAAGTTTTTTTAACCCATTTAAAAGTGGATCAAATGAGCCCGATTCATTTAATCCGTGAGCTAAAATAAACCAACCCGTTTAATACATTTATATCTTTAGTTTTCGAGTTGGCTTATTTAACTCACTTTTTAAACGAGTTAAAGTCAAAGTTTTTTTTATTGTTTAAAAGCAGATTAAATGAGTTTAACTCATTTAACCCACGAGTCAAAATAAGCTGAATCAGGTTGACCCATTTAATCTCTTTGCACACCTCTAATTACACTTGGAAAGAGGGAAAAAATTAGCAGAAGAAGAAAGTAGAAAGTATAAATTAGAATAGCAAGAAAGTTGGAGAAACAAATTATAACTTTCCTTATTTAACTAAGGAAGGAAAGTAGAATAAAAATCGGTAATATGATTTTTTATTGTATCAAAATGTCATAGAAGTCCCTATAATTTCAAACATACTTATATTTTTAAGGATAAGATAGTAATTTTATATATAGCAGTTCCTTTCAATTCTATCCACATTTTGAGAGAATAGTTTTGGGGCTCAAAAGAAAGTTTTCCCTTCTAAATTCACTTCCTTCTCCTTCTCCTCCAAGCTAAAATTCTCAATTTCCCTCTCTTCCTCATTCCTCCCCCTTAATCAAAACATAGTGTTAAAGTTTAAACTATATGTGACATGGGAAAAAGATTTATTAGAAATAAGATCACATATAAAATACATTAATTGTAAGTAAATCAAATGAAAAATGGATATTCAACTTATTATGATAGGATAATATCATAGATTATAAGTACTTCGACACATCAAATTCTTATTTCTTTTTACTCATCACCACAAGATCTACATGGTGTATTACTCCTCATAAAGTCTTTTGTGATATAAGCCTTTTTCATCGAGATTCTTTCTTAGAAAAGAAAAGTACAAATACATTGTTGTGTAGATATAGCTAATTATTATTATATTGTAGAGAGCTAAAATAGATTTTGGGTTTTAAAACCAACACCGATCTAGGTTTGAATTTTTGGATTAAACGATAGGATCGAGAAAGTTAGGTCCATGTACCTAAAATGACTTAAAGAGATTTAGCATTATAGATTTAGAATATGAATTATGAGATGAGATTGGTGCATTCACTTAATATTTGTTATGGTGGCTCATACACTTTTAAGAGGCTCTCCATGACTCAGATTTAAGGGAGCCTATGGAATGATCTATTAAAAGAAAGACTCATCTTAATTGTTGATTGCCTTGTGCAATTTGACAAACATTATCATTGTCAATAACCAAACTCTATAATGCTCATGAGGTCTTCCTCATTCGATAAAATTTTGGATATTTATCATATTATTATGTTGAATGATCAAACAAGACTCAAAATGAAGAATGCTTTTATTCTTCTCAAGACCAATGAGATCAACATTATTTAACTCTCCCCTCTGTTACTATATGTTTGAAATTTCCAAAGTTGCCCTTTTTTCTATCTTATTTCTCTTTCTAAGTTGTCTTGATGTGGCAATACCACATTGGTTATATGAAGCATAAAAGTTTAGACTAATATGCATGTAACCGCTACAATTGAATCTCATCGACTATAAAATTATAGAAAGCTACCTTAAAATAGCGATTAGAATCAACAAGTGCTCGTAAGCAAGATAACTCTCTCAAAATCGTTAAGGTTTATCGTACTTAGGGCGCTTTAATAAATGAAAACACATGCACGTGTCATGGACTAATTTTCCAGGCCCTTGAGATATGCCTTAGTATGCTTAATTTTGGAGTTCTGATGAGATTTGGTGCATTTGTATTAGTATGATTGCACCCATCTAGGTCTCAAAGATACCTTCCTTTTTTTCAAGCTCTCCATCACACTTCCTCAATTCCTCCAAGGCTTAGTTCAAAGCTCTTTGTAGCTCACCTCAAAGTTCTTCCTCTAACCCATCCACGGTAGCTCCATAGTCATTCAGTAGCTCCTTAGCTTCAGTGACACTTAGCTTAATCTTATCCACCTGAGTGGAAAGGGAACTTAGCGAATCCTTAGACTTAGCTCTCTGCCTTGTCATTTAGCTTCCTCCTTAATCATCCACCTCATTAATCGTGGAGTTGTTGTTCTCATTTCTAAACGACGACATTCTCTCTTCAAAAACCTGGCTCTAATACCACTTATCACAGGTGAAATTCCTCTCGATGCTCCTATGCGGCACTTAACACTCTTAACCACACAAAGGAAGGCTAAGTTCAACCTAGAAACTACACATACAAGTTTAGAGAGAGAAAGTAAAGAGAGAAATTCTGATTATCAACTCAATACCGCTCAATGTCTAACTAGTTACAAATGAAGGGAAACCCTCTATATATACAAATGGCCCCTTATAATGGATGATCAAGATTTATTCAATTTAACGGTTACAATTGAATCTTATCTACCTACTTTACCTATCCTACCTACTCTATCTACTATTATATATTGAATTTGGATATATCTGGAACCTTCTTAAAACCTTCCAACTTCTGGAACCTTCTTAAAAGTCTAGGCCTAGGCCTTTATCTCCTAATAGGCTATGAAAACCTCTTACATATATTTTCTTTATCTTGTGTCTCATACTCAAGGTCATGTCAGGCGTATCCCATGGGCCGTGGAAAATTATTTCGTAACATACGCACATATGCTATAATATAATAAATCTTACACCTTGTGAATGTCTTTGTCAAATCCGTAATTAGTCTTTATAGATATTTGGAATTTGCATATGATTATTCTTTTCTTGTTTGCTTTTCTTATTCGTCTCATATAGAATTTTATGAGTAGTTTAAATTTGACTTAATATTTACTCTAACTCGACTCAACAATAGTTGAGTCGAGTACGAACCTGTACTATTTAAACATTATTTTTTTAATATTAAAAATAAAAAATAAAAAGCAGGGCATTTTTTACATTTTCTTCCACTTAGGAAAGGAAGATTCAAGCATGTTTGGAAACAAAATAAGAATTAGAACTAAAACCAACTACACAGTAAACAGGTGGAATGAGCTTAATCAAACTTAAGTGAACTTAAATATTAATAAAAAAAATTACTCTTTAGATAAACTTAGTTTAACTAAATTTAATTAAGTTGAGCTTGAATTTGATTGGTGCCATTTAAGTCAAAATCAAGCTTGAAACTCTAAGCTGTGGAGATTAAACTTTAAAATATTTAATTGAGTTGGATTCAAGTTTATCACTGTATTGTCTTAGAACATGATGATTTAGTCATTTATGTTGCATGTTCATGAGGAGGATGCATATTTACTTAGCGATTCACTGTTGCAATTGCAATGTTGAAATATTGGGTTCCTTAAATACTTCGTTTTTGTGAAAATTTTGATATGACCTCTTTCAAAGAAATATTTTATGTGCATTTTGGGTTGAATCTTCTTGACTTCAAAGAATTAAATTTCTTAAGCATGAAAATAATGAAGCTCATAATCTATTACCTTTAATAAAAATTACCAAATTTTACGAAATAATCTTATTATTTTTCCAAAAAAACGATAACCATTGCGTTTTCACTGAGTCTTCTTAAGCAAACTGCAAAATTTGTTCACCATTTAGTAAATAGTAACATACGATCTTTTTGAATCCAAGATGAGATAATATCAAATTCACTGCTGAAATTTCTGTATTATTTTTCAACTTCACACATAAAGTTTAATAGTGCTAATTGTCATATCTAATCAAATTTTTATTTGTCAATTTGGCTTACCAAAAATGTTCAATCCAATGAAAATTTTACTTATCAAATTTGTCACTTACATCATCTTTAAAAAGAGAAGATAATAAATGCTCATTGGTTAAAGGGTTCAATTGTAAATGATGAGACTTAATATTGTAAAATTGATAGATAAAAGTTTGATTGAGCATAACATTTAATAATTTTAAATTTTAAATATAAAGTTGAAAACATCCAAAATTTTATGGTAATTTTAATATTTCCTTTATGAATAATATGATGCCTAATGATTGTTGTGCCACATTACATACTTGTGATCATATATCTAGGTCTTAATCGTATTAAGCAAGAGTTAGGTTCACAAACTCTCCTGCATATACTAAAACATTTGTGCAAAGTAAATGGGTTTTGCACTTGTTGAACTTATTCAATGCATCCTTACTCTTTCACTTTTTCGTAATCATAAGATTAGGGCTACAAACAGTCTACTTAAGATGTATAATGCTTAATTTGACTTACGTTTAATGTGTTGAGCTCAATATTAACATGAAGTGTTAAAGTCAAACTCGACTTGAAAATAAAAATAGATAATCTTATTCAACTCGATTTATTTATAAAAGAAAAATATATTTTTTTTTCTAATTTAAATATTGTTGTGTCCAAATCCAATTCAAACCTGATTCACATTTAATTTTGAATTGAGTTTGAATAGGTTTTTTATAAGCTAGTTAAGCCAAATACAATAAAATTCTGGAGCTCGTATTTGATTCGCTTGTTCTCTTGAGTCAATTAAGTAAATATGGAGTTTGAAATTGAGTAATTTGCTAATAGATTTGTCTCGTTTCTATGCATAGACATGACCGTCATAATATACTATGAACAAATAGTTGGATTGCTTAAAAGATATCACTATGATCTAAGCCAAATGTATACTAAAGAAACTTCTAATAGGATTTTTTTTTTTTTTTTTTGGTTGAATGTCGTCTTCTTATTGGATTTTCTTTCACATCGTACGTACCGGCTGTTGGTACCATTTTATTGCCAAGAAACTCCAAATAGAAGCATTTAATCCACTGAATTTGAATAGAAGTAAATCAATTGCTATCCCTAAAATTATACATGAATATAATTAATATATATATATATATACATACATACATATATATATAGAGAGAGATATATATATACAAAGCGACATTTAAAGGAACCTTCATAGCCGCGAAATTCTTAGGTAGTCGATATGTTTAACGTTATGCAGTTTTCTCGGTCCAATGGACTGGATCTTCCCAAGTATATTTTGAGCCCTCCGTTATTCTGCCACCGCCATACTCTGAACAATTATCTTCGACTAACTTTTACTCAGGTAAACACAATTAAGTGGCAACGGTTAGTCAATTACAATGGTTTTAAAACATTTTCACATACATCTTTTTTATTCACAATTTTTAGGAAAATATTGACTCTTATTCTCTAGTTAATTTTAATTTTCTCTGAATTAGAGTTGGAGCTAGGTGATTATGGACATAATTTTATGGGTTACCATTATTCTTTGTTTTTTGGGTTGTTAGATCTGTCATGACACCATCTTAAAATAAAATTCACTTAAATAGAAGAAAAAGTAAAAAAATAATTATCTTGGATTCAAACTTAATTTATTCCCCATCTTGATGACGTTTTAATCATCTTTATAATTTTTTGCTTCTTTTTAGCTTCATTTTTGTGTAAAGTAGAAAGAAAAATCCTGATAAATTGATTCATCATAATACGTCTAGTGAGTCTTAAAACTTAAGCTTGATTAATAGCAAAAGATGACCCTCAACTGGAGAAGAAAACATGAATGGAAAAAAATTAATCTATTTAGAGAGAAGAAATAAAGATGAATGTGAAATTTTAAAACCGAATTAGTCTAGGTTTTTCAAAAAAGATTGGTATTGCATCTCCGGAGTTGAAGCCGACTCTGGAGTTAGAAGTTGTCCATTTGATGCGGTGAAGAAGATTTTTAGAAAAAAGAAAATCGAGATATGATTTAAGAGTGTAATACATATTTATCATTCCTTAAAGAAAAAAAAAAGGAAGAAAAAAGTATAAAATGATTGTTAATGTTTACCTGTTTTTCTATTTCAATCCTTGTCTTTTCATTTTTTTTTTTCATTTCAATCCTCAATGTTTTATACTTTTGTCAAATAAGTCTTTTTGTTGCTTCTATTAATTTTCTTTGTCAATGAGGATATGTGGCAGCATTAAATTGATTCAAATGTAATGTAATTTTTTAAATAAAAAAATATTAAGATATGAAAAAATAAAAAAATATTAAAAATAGTGAAAATTAATTAAAAAATTCGAAAAAAAGGGAAAAAATCTGCAAAAATTAAACCATAATATATACACTTATATATAATATAAATATACATTTGAAAAGTAAAAATATAAAAAGAAAAAAAAAAAGAAAAAAGCAAGAAAACATAAAAAAGACAAAACAGAATTCTAACCACCTCCTACCTTGAGTAGCCAAATTTCAACTGGACAAAAAGATTAAGTTGCAACCTACTAACAACTTAGGGTGGCTACCAACCATCGAAGGCGGCGGAGGGTTGTGTTCATGCAAACCCCTTAAGTGGAGGGTAACCACCCTATGCTGCCCAAAAAAACAAAGAAAAATTGAAAATCCTGTATGGTTGCATGACTTATTTCTCTATTTAGGTCGAAATCAAATCACCCAATGGTAGGGGTTAGTTGGATTTCAATTTTTTTTATATTTTTCATTTTTTTGTAAATTTTATTGATATATTACTAATATATATTTATTAATATATAAATATTTATATAAGTATTTATAATATATTGCATATTTTTTTATTTGATAAATTTTATTTCATTTTTCTAATTTTTTATATATTTTTATTCTTTTTAAAAGTTTTTATTTAAAAAATTACATGTAGGCCGATGATGTGCCACCATGTGTCCTTAGTAATAGAAAAGGTAACGAAATTTGATTGAAGTACTTATTTGACAAAAGTTAAAAACGTTGAGGGGTGAAATGAAACTTTTAAAATGTTAGGAACTAAAAAAGAAAAATAAGTAAACGTTAAGAACTTTTTTTGTACTTTCCTTAAAAAAATTGCATCAATATAAAAAACATAATTTTAATTACCTAAATACCAATACGAAATCACATCTACTACATAGGACATGCATACAAAATAAATTAAATTAATGTAACTATGATAATATTGCATCTTCAACATACAACAAACATTTGCTCTTATAACGCTCTAGAACCAAAGGACACCACAACCTGCCAGTGTCTCCACCATTCAGGAATACATTAAAGCTCTAAAACCAACTTCAATCTCCATAATCACTTATAATAACTATTTAATAGATACAAAATAACACATCTCCAAATACAACAATTCATGTACCTCATAAGCAAGTCATTTTAGCCCTAAACATACTAAGGAACTAAAACTTAATCTTTTACAATATAAAGAACCATCTGCCTCTCTTTCCCAACCTAATGATAGCAATTTCTATTGTTGTAAATTTATCAATTTGACCTATAGTTGTAAAAAATAAAAGAGTAAGCTAAAATCTAGTACGGGTGCACAAACATACATAGATGTCAAGCCTATAATATACATATGCGTATAATGCAAATGTAATAGAATATAAACAAATATCAAGTTAATCATCATTAATTTAAGCCATCAACCAATAAAGGGGTACTCATGACCCCGCTACACCTTAATCTTTGTCTACATATATAAGTAAATATAAATATATGTTTTCTTTTGAGTCATTTACGCCCAGAGTTTAGAGACTAGAAACCTAATATTTTAGTTTCATCATCTTATATGAAAGTCCACTAAAAAAACCTCACACATGATCTTTAGGGAACTATCACTGTGGGCCCCTAAAGCGAGCAGATCAAACACAATCAACAATCTAAGTCATTTAGGCTAAGTATATATATTAGTTTGATTGCATTCTATGCCTTAATATGCACAAACATACAAGTAAGCACCACGTATTTGGAATCACTTTAAAATCAAATACAATACTCTGATTTCAAACTTGAACAAAACTCAGATCTCGACAAAGGAATTTGAACACCATAAATCTAAAAGAAAACAAGTAGCACGTTAACCCTTAAGCATTCTAAAACTAAGTCCTACCTAGGAGTCATCTAAGAGCTTATGATCTATTCAACTAAGATCCCAAAAGAAATCGTTAAGTCAAATAATAATAACATAATACGATTAAACCAAAAAGTTGATATAACTATATATAAGATCACTTCTTATAGTAACTCGTAAAGTACATAATATATACATATATATATATACATATTTATCTATATATATAAAGGAAAGTATAAAATGGACACTTAATTAGATTATTGAATCGATATGGTAAATGAATAATACGTTCTTAATTGAAAAAATAGTATGATTTGTAAAAACTCATAAGGAATGATAAAGTAATCGTCAACAAATAAAACGAACATGCTACGTATAATATGATTTGCCATATATATACATGATACTAATGTGATAAAATAATTGGATCACGAAAACATCGATAACAATAATAAATCGTACTAATAATAGAAAGAATTCGTAGTATACTAAATCAACATTAGGGACTTATGTGGAATACGATCGTTAACATACTATATAAATAAACAGAAACTTGGCCCCTACATATATAAATCTATAATCAATATTCCGAATACGATAAAATATATTTAACAATAATGATAACCTTTATATAAAAATAATTCTATAAACATGATAATCAATAATTATTAGCAGTAATTGAATACTAAACATATTTAATTGAACACTAAAAATGGAAATAATAAATAAAATAATCATAAAATGTACATTATATATATATATATATGGTACCTAATAAGAAATCAAATCGGCTTGCGAATGCAACTGAGATAGAAACATTGAACATGATAGACAAGAACCTATTATAAACAATACATAATTATACTTCGTAAAACAAAACACTCAAACAATTAATTAATGATATTTACTAGGTTAAATCGGAATGTACGAAAACAGGGATAAATCAAACCAACCATAAGTGAAATATCACTTCAAATTTCGGATGAGTTGTTAAAAAAACAAAAGTAAACCGAAGAGAATGTTACTAAACAAGATTTGGAATTGAGGGGCAAAAATTGAAGGTGTGGGGTCCGAAAATGCTTGTTCAAAGACGATTGAGAATTGAACTGAAAAAAAGTAAAAGAAAATGAAGGAGCCAGAGATATGGAAATGAAGGTAAGGTCCGGTTGCTTCAGAAGAATTAGGGGAGGAAATTGAATAACAAGACAGAGGATGGAACGATGGTTTGATGGAAGAATTGGAAAGGGAAAAGAAAAATGAGGGGAAATGGCGGCTGGAGTTGTGGAAGAAACATGGGTTAGGTCCTTGAATAATTAATGAGGGAAGAGAAGAGGGCAACCATGGGTTTGGAAAAAAAATGAAATGAAATGTCAAGAGAGGAACAAGCTTTGCGGTTGGAAAAAAGAAAAATTAGGGTTAAGGTAGGATTTTAGAATAGTTTCTAGAAGCTTCTAGGGGGTAGTGATTTTAAAAAGAAAAATTGAAGAATTAAATAGGTAAATATATATATATATATATATATATAATATAGGATAATCAATTTTTATAAAATATTGTAATGAAAATTATTAATAAAAATTCCTATATTTTATATGTAAAATAAAATAAAAAATATTTACTAAGTATGTCAAATAAGGATTTAAAAAAAAATCAAGTCGAGACCTTAATTTAGATTTCTAACGATACTAACTTAAGGGATTTTACGATTTAGTTAAATTACTAATCTAATTGGGGTGTTTTATTCTTCTCCCTATAAAAGAAATTTCGTCCGCAAAATTTCCTTAAAGAAACACTTGATGTAATTGCATCTTCTATCCATAGATTTTTAGTTATTATCAATCAAAGATTTTCTATTAGTACTAAGATGTTTATGCTTTTTACAACTTAACATAAACATATATATAACAGGGTCCATGGATATTGACACAACATTGACTCGATTGACCGAACTTGATCGATACTTATCTTGACTCAGACTGACTAACTCAACTCAGATTGACAGACTTAACTTAGACAAACAAACAAGACATAACATTGACCAAATCATACAAAACCAACATGCCGTACCATGGCAAAGAAAGACTCATCCATGTATCCGGTTATAGGCATTCATATGTTAAGCATCTTTAAATCTTTAAATTTCGTTTCTTAGATTAACCTTTTATTCTACATTCTAGTTCTTAAGTGATACTACTCATCGTGTATGGTTTGATGAGTAGTCTTGAGTTTGAATAGATTGTGCATTAGTGCTTGTTATGTGATTCTACTAACTATGCCTATTATACAGGCTACCTAAGCATAAAGGTACAATTTTAGAGTGATTCTTATCAAGTTCTCTCAAAATATTTTCATATCTACTCTTACACTTATGAATCTTAACTTAATCGTGTTAAGGATATCAGATGAAAATCAAACCTAAGAAGATAGGAACTAAGGTAGCTTCTTACCGACTCTCAAATCGAACCCATATTCTAACTAGGCCTCCCATTCACTCACGACACTTTCATCGCGCTACTCTGATTAATTACCTAAGCTTTCTAGGATCAATCAACTTAAGTGTATCTATGGTCAATTGTCTTAAGTTGTTAGAGTTCCATCAACGTAAGTCCTTCTATGATCCACCTCCTAAGCCGTCTTATGATCTTCCAACCCTAAGGCTTCTAAGTTCTAACAACCTAGCTTTTCAAACATCCATTAAGTAAATCTCTTTAGTAGTCATCAAACCAAAGCTTTTCCATAATCCATAAGTTTAAAATTCATCTAAGATCCATAAGCCTAAGCTCCATAAGGATCAAACAACCTAAGCTCTCTATTATCTAAATTCCTTGTGATCAACAACTTTCGCTATTCTTGATTCATTATCCTAGATTCTCTATGATTCTCCAACCATAGCTTTGATACCACCTAAGTTATAATGTCCTAGAACCAGAGGGTGCCACAACCCGTCATTTGTCCCAACCATTCAAGAACACATTAAGGCCCTAAAATCATCTTTAATCTCTATAATCACTTGTATTAACTGTTTAACAGATACAAAACAACACATCTCCAAATACAACAATTTATGTAACTTACAAGCGAGTCACTTTAGCTCCAAACATACTAAAGAACTAAAACTTAATCTTATACAACAGATAAAACCAACCGCCTCTCTTTCCTAACCCGATGATAGCAATTTCAATTGTTGTAAATTTATCGATTTAACCTACAACTGTAAAAAATAAAATAGTGAGCCGAAGCCCAATATGGGTGCACAAATACATACGGACTTGATATTGAAAAAGGAAATTATTTTATCAAGATTGTTGTGATACCATTCTTCTTTTTGATTGATTGAATGATGGTGTAAGACTATCTTTTTTCTCATTTATTTTGTGAAGAATGGTGTGAGATCATATAATTCACTTATAGTGTAAGACCATTATCTAAATATAATGGTGTGATGCTATCAGATATATTTTTCTAGGTTATATTTGCCTTTTATAAAAGAAGGACATATTTTATTTATTTTATAGTGATTCTTACCATTCTTATCATATTTATTATTTATATTATTTTTTTCAATTAATTTTTGTGCTTTCCATGATTTTCAAAAGTAGAAAATTATAGAAAAATAAAAAACTATGGAAAACAAAGAAACCGACGAGAAAAAACTAATATAAATAATAAACATGATAAGAATGCTAAGAAATCACTTTGAAACTAGTAAAATATGTTTATTTGTTTATTTTTGGAAAAAGTATAAAAAATTCCCCAACGTTTCATATTTTTACAAATCAGTTTTTAATTTTTCATTTAGTTCATAATCTTTTTAAGTCAGATAAAAAAATCTTTCTATTAAACTTGTTAAAATTTTCATTATTATGAACACGTATCAGTATATAATTGGTCCCCATAAATACAAAAGAAATCCCTAACATTTACCTATATATATAAATCAGTTCTTAATTTTTTTATTTAATCTATTTTAGTCTTCAACGTATCTACACATAACTAAAAAAATAACGAAGTGGCTTTTTTGTAAATTTGTTAAAACGTTGAGGACTAAAATGAACTACATGAAATGTTAATAATTGATTAATATATATAGATAAACGTTAAGAATTTTTTTGTACTTTTTCCTTTATTTTTTAATGAAAGAAATATTGAACTTGAAAAAATACATCTAAAATAGCCTCACACCAATAAATTTTCATGGTGGCCTTACCACCAATGGTTTATATGGCCTCACACCATGAAGAAAAAGTGTATCATACCAATCTTGAGAAAATAATTTGTTTATTCAATATTAAATCACTATATTTTTTATTGTTTGCCCATTTATAGGTAAAATAAAACTTAAACTAAATTTTAAGATAACTAAAAAATAAAAAAATTTATATCTTAAAATAAGATAGCTATTTAACTAAATCTTAAAAGTAAGAAACTAAATCTAATTATAAAAGATAATAAAAATCATATCTAGAAAATTTTTTTTAGTATCTTTTTGTCTACATCATTCTCCCTCTTAAAATGATTTGTCCTCAAATCACTAATTTTCCTTTGAATCCTCATGGATCAAATTGCAATATGCAAAAACTAATTTTGAAATTACATACTAGCTCGTCATGTTAGTTACCAACATTTCTTGGCATGCTTGATCCAATTTTTCAAAATGCCTCTAGTCTCATCTTTTTCTCTTGTCATAATTACTACATTTTCATTTGGATACTTTAAAGCTCTATGATGAAAATCTATTGTAATTCAATGTTTAAATTAATTTTCTCTTCAGTTTCCATAGATACATAGTTTAAATAGGAAGTAACTTGACATGGCTTAAAATTTTTGATATGGGAGGATTTGGTATAATATCACTATCATCTTTCTTAGAAATAAGATTAAAAGACTTGTGAATTTCTTTATCTAATTTCTTAGTTACACTATTCCAAGTATTTTTCATTTGTTTGGTGCAATTTTAGGAGAACCATGCATTATGTCACTTTTTTAGATAACATGTAGACTTGAGTTGTGACATGTTTTTTTTAGATGAATAGGTAATTTAAGAATTTCTAAGATATAAAAACGAAGGTTGATGTATGCAAGTTAACGATTAAAATTGCTTGCAATAGCAATTATTTTGTCCAACTTAGAGTTTGATTGCTCAAGCATCTCAATAATATGAGTTTCGCTAGTTAAGTCTCCTCTAAAAATTGTACCACTATCATTTTCTAGTATTGGAATTTTTTTTTTTGTATGAAAAGCAAAAAAATTTTTCTTTTGGAAACAAAACAAATAATTTTTTTTTAAAGAATAAATGTTAGTTTAAGCTTTAAAAAGAAACCTAACAGTAAACTTTGATAATAAAATTGATGTAAGACAATGAAAGCGGAAAATTATAGAAAAATGGAAAATTACGGAAAGCACAAAAATCAATAGCAGAAAAATCAATTTAAACAATAAATATGATAAGAGTGTTTAGAAATCACTAGAAAATTGATAAAACATGTTTTCTTTTTTCTTTTTATAATTTTGAATGAAAAAAAATATTGAACCTGATTTGTGTAGCTTTATGCCTTTATGTCACATGATGAAATCTTGATGGCCTTAAACTGTTAATGAAAAAGAAAGTATACTAATATTGAGAAAATAATTTCTTTATTCAATATCAAGTCACTCTCTCTTTTATTGATTACAAATTTTACTTATTTATAAGTATAATAAGATCTAATATTTTAAGAAACTAAATCTTAATGAAACTAGAAAATAAAAGATTTAATATCATAAAATAAGATACTTATCCAACTAAATATTAGAAATAAGAAATTGAATTCATGTTTTTTTTTTTGGCTACAATTAAATCCATATTAGGTAGGTCTCTTTTTTTATGACAATTCTTTCATTTTCTAATTTCCTTAAAATTTAGTTGTCTAGAATATTAGATATTATTATGCCTATAAATAGGCAAATCTTATAATTAATAAAGGATAAAGTAACTTGATATTGAATAAAGAAATTATTTTATCAAGATTTATGTAATATCTTTTTATTTTATTGATTGTGTAAGGTCATTTTTTTTGTCATCAATCGTGTAAGACCATCAAAATCTTATCGTATAATGTAAGGCTATTATCTAAATCTAATGCTATAAGGCTTTCATTGTTCGATTTGTCTTTCATGAAAAATTTAAAAAACCATATTTATTTTATTTCATAATGATTTCTTAGTATTCTTATCATATTTATTGTTTGAATTGTTTTTTCTTATTGATTTTCATATTATCTATAATTTTTTGAGGGAATACATTGGTTTATATCTCTATTCGCCACTTTTTGTAATTATACACATGAAGTTTCGACTTACATAACTAGAGAAAATTACTTGTTTATCATCAAAATTAAAAAATTACAAAAATATAAATTGCATAAAAAAATTACTAAAACACCAAGAAGATGCAACATAAGTAATTCTAAGTATGTGATGTGATACTAGTACAATAATAATATGTCGCATCGTGAAGATGCGATACATGTATAATGTAGAAAATGCAAAAAACCAATTCGCAATTTTATTATTTCTTGAATAATTGTTTATAAAGAAACAAGAAAGGACAAAAAAAAAACTATTTAAACATAAAAACAATTTTTAAAAGGCTTAAAATATCACTTAAAAATAAAAAGGATTACTAACAATCATAAAGGGTATTTTTCAAGCCCAAAATAACATCAATTAAGCTAGCCCAAATTGCCTCACTATAGTATTCAAAAGTCAATTGTTGAAAAAAAATAATAATAAGAAAAATTTTCATTAGATAAAAAGTTACGTTTGTTTAAGCATAATCGGGAAAAATGATCTAATTTATCATAAATCAATATTATATCACATTTATTAAATGTGATAATGATCTAATATAAATATGTTGCATTTTGTAAATGTAATATGGTGTCTATATCACTTTAATTTTTTCAAATTGGATCAAGTCTATATCGTATTTTTGAAATGTGATAATCTGCTAATAATAGTATCGCATTTTCTAAAATGCGATATAGGTTTAGTAGTACTTTACTATTATTACATTTTTCAAATGTGAGATTCATATTGTTACGAATGTCGCATTTTAAAGATGTAATATAAAATTATTATTTTGGTTATTTTTTTATATAATTCATAGTTGTGTAATTTTTTTTAAATATTGATAGACACATGTTTCACTTAACATAATTATATAACCAATTGAAGATTTAATTATTATTGTTTACATTTCTGTTAACTCCATTTTACATTGTTAATTCAATCAGTACGATCAAATAATGAGATGACCGTTTATAACCTTAGAGGAGTTGTACGATTCACTTAGGCAAGTTGGTGGCTACACATGACATTTTTGAAATAGGTCATGATCCATTGTTTTGTAGAAAATGATTGACGATTACTTATCAAGGGTTACACATTTCTTTTAAAGTCGTGGATAGCTATTTAATTGGTTGATTATACTCATTGAATTAACGGTATGAATTAGAGTTAGTTAAAGTATAAATAGTCATGATCAAATTTTCAATTAAATGTATAATAAGATAAATCGACATTTTATATGTATAACTGTAAAAAGTGACTAAGTTGAAGTATAAATTATAACATTAATCTAAAATTTTTATACCTTTTTGTACTTATTTAACAGTATCACATTATATGTATCTTGTGTTGCAATATGCTCTAAATAATGAAATTTATGTTACTTAAGAGGGGGAGGAGGTAGTAGCCGAAAAATTAAAAAGAAAATGCTAAAGAAAAACAGAAAAAAAAAAAAAAAGAAGAAGCCATAGCTAGAAAACTATTTTTATAGTCTTGACTATTTATACATTCGCACGTTGTCCTTCCACGTGTGAAGGCATCATGGAATATTAAATACCATAAACGCGATCTTATTTTCTCCTGGTAGATTTCACCAAGACATGTACACATTCGAAAACTTGTCGTGTAGTGGACCTGGCCGTTTGCTTTTTAATTAAAACGCGAGAATATTTGTCCAGCTAAAACCGAGACGTAGGTTTGGATGAGACTGCAAGAAAGCGTAGCCAGCAGGCTATCCAACATGGAAAGGGTCAATGATGAGATTAAACAAATGCACATCAATCAAAGGTCACAAAATTATTTATTTGGAGTTGTTGAGTTACTGTATTAGAAAGTGCATGGTGCTCATATCCTTTGTCGCCTTCATAAAATATGAGATAAACATTGTATTACATCATTATGAAATGGATTAAAATAAACAAATTTTTTTATTTGGTACATTAATGGAATAGAATGAAATTAAATATATATATAATAATTATTATTAAAAATACTCTTAATTGATAAATGAAGATAATGGAATCACAATTCCATCTTTTTAATAGTATAATCAAGTTCATTCTTGAAATTGAAATTGTTAATTACATACAATCACGATTCCACGTTATAAATTCACTTCTAAATATAAGAAAAGAAAATGAAAATTGGAATCGCCATTCTGTCATAATTCATTTTCGCGTACCAAATATGATGTTAATACCTAAACTTTACTCATTTTTACCACTAATTACCGTTTAGTACCTAAATTTTTCTTATTTTCACTATTAACTCCTTGAACATTATCCATTTCCATTTTTACAATCAATTATTAGATGTAGGTACTTTAAATGAGCTAAAAACCTTATAGGTACTAAATTGATACTTTTAAATTTAAGTAATTAATTATAAAAATAAGGAAAGGTTCAATACCCAAGATAACATTTACTCAAATATATGTAAACCTCACTTAATGGAGAAATTCTTTAATTAACTAACATGACATATATTTTGATTAATGGTGTTTAAATACGAATAAAATTTTATACTTAAAAATATAAACTCATTATCAATAATATATATTTAGAATCATTGATATTTTCTCACTATTTATTAAAACATGTGATATGTTAGTATTATGAATCTTTTTTTTTTTCTATTTAATGTATCAATTTGAGCTTTTCTTTTCTTTTTTTTCTTTTTCCCTTTTGGTATGTTATTAGTGGGACTGTGAATGAATGGAATCAAGATTGATAGTATTGAGTTTAGTTTTAAGCTTGATTTTATAATTCAAAGTTAAAACTTCACCGAGATCAATTTTTTTGACTTAAACTTGCTTACAGGAAAGGTTTGGTAGAACTATATTATTTTAAGTGTTCATCTTCTTTTAAGCTATATAAGATTTATATTTGATTTTCCATTTTTTTTCTTCCTATTTTATTGCAGCATTAGTGTTATAATGGAATTGTCAAGATTGACTTATAAATATTTGGGTCTTAAATAACGTAAGGCCTGCACACCATTTCAAAAAAACAAAAAGGTGTTGTAGTATAAGTTGTAGGACGGGTAAGTTATGAGATCCAGCAAGTGAAAACTTTATCTAGAATCACATTTGACGTCATCGGGCATAAGACGTTAAATTATAACAAAATACAATAAGTCAAAACCCTGATACAAATGGCAGGTTAATAAAGTAGGGGACGTCAAACACAATGAGTAAACAACATCCCTAGTGTCCCAAGGTCAATACTCGATATCCATAAATGATACATCACACTAAAATCTATCTCATAATGAAAACGTCGTGGATTATCAACTATTGATAATCGAGTCCATTGTTCCTATCCACAGTTGTGTCCTATAACACATTTGCTGTCCCTTAACAGATTTTATTTCTAGATGACCTCTTTATCCGAAACTATTACTGACCTTGACTTTTAATTGTTAGCTAGTTCATCATGACCACACATCTTATATGGGTGGTGCCGGTGGATGTCCAGTTCATGACTTGCCTAAGCGGAGTTGTCACCAGTCTTAGTATAAGCTCAAACATTATATCAAGCTATGAAAGCCGATAGAAACTAATGTGTTTATCTAAACCTAATACAAACAAACATATCACAAGTGTCATTTACTTGCATTTGTTTGCTAATGTTAATCACTTGGGATCATTTCTCTAAAATCGTTTATAATTTCTTATATTAGGAAAATAATCAATATTGAAATTCTTGATTTAAGTTAGTTTTATTTTTGGTTTTAGGTTGATTCAAAGTTCAGACATTAGTTAAGGGTTAATTATGGTTTAAAGTAAAAAAATAGATTTAAAAACTAGTCCAAACAAATTTTAGATAAAAGGTACAAAGCAATGATTGACCAAAATGAAAAGTAATCGAACATAGTAAAAGATAACTAATAACCGATTAGATATGATCGACTACATAATTAGGTGGTCAATTAATTGGGTTAGCTCCACCCACTTTTTGCCTAAGATTCATTGAGTTAAGGGAAATTCTTCTTTTATGGTCCCATAAGAGTTTCTTTATCAATCTTTAAAACTTTAATTTAACTAAAATCCTTTTGGGCTTACTTTGTAAAATTTCAACCTATAGGGTTTTAGTTGGTGGTATAAATTGCTACTATATTGACCAATCGCATTTACCCTTTGAAGTTTAGAATATCAAAACTCAAATTTATTGTCAGATTTAAACTATTTTTCAAATCCAATGGTTCATTGAATTTAAAATTAAATTCATATTACAGGCATTACCCTATAAGCTTGGTTGGTTGTTCAATTATTTTAGGGATTGGTGCGGGTTGAGTAAACGATTTTCCACTCTAGATTTATGGCACCAACCGTGGATAAGGTTAGTAGTATTTAGTTTGGGATTAAACGCCAGATTTTATCTTTTACTTTGGTTTATAGCTAAGGATTTGTCTTATATAGATTTTATAGAAGTCATGATTGTAATAATAAAAAAAAAAACAAAAAAAAAACAAAAAGAGTTTTAGTTTGAGTGCTAACTTGGAATTGCCATGACCGCAGTCTAGATTTATGCCACGAACGGTGGAAAGGGTTAGTATTTAGTTTTAGATGAAATGCCAAATTTTATCTTGTACTTTGGTTTATGGTTAAGGATTCGTCTTATATGGATTTTATATAAGTCACGATTATTAAAATAATAATAATAACAAACATAGTCTTAGTTTGAGAGCTAACTTGGAAGTGTCATGACCGCGATTCTCAAGGTGATATTCCCTTTCTATTCGCATTAAGGCATTTGAATGAAGCCTTTGGGGACGTCCAGATGTTTCAGTGGGCTTGGAACACCTTATAGTGAGGCGACTCTTTTCCAACGCTCTATTGAGCCTCTTGCTGAAGGAAAAAAAGAAAAAATTATAAGGAATATAAGTTTTTAAATCAGTCATAATGCGTGATTTATAATAATATATATAAATATTTTATTAATATTTACGTATCATATATATACCTAAAGCATTCATGACTGAGAATCAATATCCTATTTGCATAGCTTTGAAAAAGTTTTGGCTTCCTATCTCAGAAATGTAATTTGGTCTCTATTAGGTTCCATAGAGGTTTCAAGCCTATCTTTATTGGGTTTTGGATTTATCTACGGATCTTAAGTTTATCTTGTTTTCTTTTCCTTACTATTATATTAAATTGTGATTGTTTATTTTTATTACCAAATAAATTGGCTTCTATAAAATTTTTTTGCTTCTTATTATTTTGATTTTCAAAGTTTATATGTTTATAATCATTCATAGTCATTCATTAATTGTAAAGGCCTAGGGTGATCCAAATAATGATATAGAGAAAAAAATACGTGTAAAAGATAAATTTATCAATATATATTTCATTTCGTTTAAATTTTTTCCAATTTATTAATATTAAGTAAATAAAAAAAAATTTCATTCCATGCTATTTATATATCCCAATTAAAAGTAGAAATTATTATATATATTCATACTTTTCTTCTCTTTTACACACATTCCATCTATTTCCACATTTTCTTTTTTTTTTTTTTTAAGTTACCAAAGGCATGTTGTAGGTATAATGAATAATCTAGCCACTCGTTTAATATGTTTGTCCATTAAATTTATAATCATTTATTACCTATATATCTCACTAAGGATGAAAAGTCACCAAGATGGACCATATTGTATTCTCCATCTAAGTTATCAGTCTCAGGTGCTACTTAGCTAGAGCTTCCTATAGGATAATTGGATAGGTGGGCGTTTAATCACTTCTTTCCTTGAGGGTTACCTTCATATGCAATTAGAATGTTAATTGGCTTTCTTTTTCTTTTTCTTTTTTTTTCAAAGGGAAGTGGAATAGGGTAAAGGAATAGAGGGTGGTGCCTTACTATGCAATAATGGTTGGGTTTGGCAATGTTATATCTCGTTGCGTGATAGTAGTGATAGCTAATTCTAACATAAACTGAGAGAATACAGTTGGGAATTAATTCATGACCTTGGTGGTCTCTTACATAGTTCACATCATCTATGTAACTTTATGAGGACCTTGTTGAGCTAAATCATCATAGTTAAATGTTCTTTAGGGGTGGATATACTAAGCATAGTATAAAGGAGAATTACTCACCTCCTTCTTGAGTGGCATCCTTCATAGTGGTTAGAGGGTTGATTAGTTGAATTGAGAGGGTGTTCCCTTACTGTACAGCAACATTAAGGCCTTATAGAGCTGCATGTTATTACATGGTAGCAACAATAGCCATCCATAGCATGAAATTAGAGAACATAGCTGAGAATTGATTCGACACCTTCATGTTCTCCTGCATAGTCCACATGGCCTACGAAGCATCTAGAGAAGTTAGGGGTGCTGAATTGTCCTTATGAGTGTTCTCAATTGGTGGGAACAAATTTTGCTTAATGAGTTCAATATGAGTATCATGTTCTTTGGAGGTAGCATCAAATGTGCTGGTATCTGTAAGCCTCGTAATTAAGTATTCGGGATTCAATTCATAAATATTTAAGGCGATCTAATAAATTATACGATCTAGTTTGAATTTTATAATGAAACTAGAAATATTAGTAAAAATAATCTCGTGAGTTTGGATTTAAAAAAATAAATAATAAAATAATTAATTATTATAATATTGAATTATATATAAATTTTTTATTATTTATTGAAAACAAGTAAAATAAGTTTTGATAATTAATGAATCGATAGAGATAAATTACATAAACACTAAAAATTATAAAATAACATAAATAATATTTTTTTATACCATATATGTATTTATACATAGGTAAAAATATGTAGAATTGCTTAAAATGCTTGAAAAATACTAAATTAATGCTAAATAATTAAAGAAAATTACAAAAAAATCAAGAAAAAATAAAAAAAAATTAGGAAAAGTATGGAATTGTCTAGAAAGTGGTTGTAGCAAGCTGAAAGTGGAAGAAACAAAATAAACCAATAAAATGAAACTAAATAGAAAGTGAAAAAGTAAGAGATAAGAGACACTTGGTAAGGAAAAATCCAAAGAAAAATCCTAAACCCAATTATAAATTCAGCAAACTACTTCCAAAACCTCATTTGGTTAGTTTAGCATTAGAAAAAAATTAAGGAGAGGAGAGAAGAGAGGAAAGATCAATTTTAGCAAAATTAGACAAAATGGTATGTATAAGGTTTATAAAGGGAACTCACATCCAACGACCACCTGGAGAGAAATAGCCGCTACCAATAGACAGTAGACCCCACGTTTAGAGCTATAAACAATGGTAGAGCTACCACTAGTAGCTAAAAGCTTATCGATTAATAAGTTTCGATTTCCTATTGTAATTTGTTTAAGTTAGTAAAAATATTAAATTTGCATGAAAAATTATGAGATTTGGTTTCCTTAAGTATTTTTTCATGGAGAGTCAAAATATCAAACCATTTTTTTTTTAAATTAGAAGTGCTTATATAGGTTTCTTAAGAATAAGCCTGATTTTTACGAATTTTGTATGAATTTTTAAAAATAGTAAATAATGTTATTTTGAGATAATTTTTTGTGTACATATTCCTTATATGATATATTTAAATTACATAAAAATATTTTTTTATAAACTACATGTTTAATATTTATTAAAATTATTTTATCGAATTTGCCATGTTTTTCTTATGAAAGAAATAATAGGTTTTTAATTAAATTCCTTAATAAATCTGATTTGTAATGACTTCTAAAGCTTAGTTATGATTTTGGAAATATTCACTTTGAATCTTATAATTTTGTTTGGTAATTTACATAATTTAAGCTAATTTTTAGCAAAATTGGATTTAAAATCGGTATTTTTGAAGAATAATATATATATATATATATAACTATCTTAGTACTTTTTATGATCATAATATAACAACCATAATTTATTGATTATAATATATTTTCTGTAGCTTTATTAAAGTTCGAGGCATTATGCATAATATGTATTAAATATGTTAGCAAATAATATATTTTAAGTTAATTTTGTAATTTAAGGTTAATTAGATATAATTTTTTATTTAGGATGTGATTAGATATTTGGAGTATGAAGGATGACATATATAGTATTAGAAGTGTTAAATGGGTGATTTAAGGGTGAATTATGCAATAATACATAATATGCAAATACAAGACATTAATGAGTAGAAAATAATAAACCAAAAGTGATAATATCATAATAATATTAATATAAAATAAATCTGATATTAAATATAAATTTATGTAATTATATAAAAAATATAAATTTTTCTCACATCGGAAGTAAATTCGATAGTTAAATGAGGACTAGAGTATACCGTGTAGACTAGAATGCTAGTTAGAGACTAAATATGATTTTAGGATACCCAATTATAATACGAATAATTTTATATTATTATTCGGAATGAGGTTTTAGGGTTCTGATATAACTCGTAATTAGAAACCGACTCTAAAATTGAATTAGAATCCAGCCTAAATTAGGAATAACTGTAAGAGACTTAAAAACCTAAACAATTAAATATACTAAAATTAATCTATTGCAGTTATGTGAAAAATTGAAACAATATTTGTATCATAGGGATTTTTTTTTATAATGGCCAGTACGCGTCACACTTTGAGTTAGCAAACGAGGAGTTTAGGTAAGTTGGGATTAATACATTACTGTATTTCGGAGTACTAATTTATATTACTCAGAGGCTTGAAATTGTACTTGTTAGATAATTAATTATGCACATGTGCTTGTTTTTGAGTTGATTATGTGAATCTGAATTACTGCTTTGACTTGTATTTATGTGAATTGTTTGAAGTGATTGAACACTTTAAACTGGATCTAATTATATATGTGGATTGAAATTTTAAATTGAATATGATAGCAATCCATTAGGGAAAACTTAAAGTTTTCTAGCCAAATATTGTCCCCTTCAAAAGGGATAGCGTTGAATAGTATAATTGGTTCTTTCTCCATTCTTAGTCGAACTAAGTGACAGGTGAGGAGATCGTGGTAAGGGTGAAGTTAATGGTTTGAAGGTAGTTGCAGGAATAACAGTATCTCCATTACATAAGCTTGGGTTTGGTCATGACCTATTGTATGAAATGGAAACTCTTCGATCCAGATTAAAGCGGGTGCAATTTCTCTAATCTCACGATAAGCCAAACAATGTCGTGCGATGGCATTTACTTGTACACGCATAGTATCTAACTAATTTGGTTGATAATTTTATTTGTGTTTAATATATAGTTTTAAGTCTCCGCCTCAATTTACTGAGTTGTAGTTACTCACATCCCTATAGACGTTGTTATAGGTGTTGGCTAGGAAGCAGCTTATATTTATCTTGAGGCTAGTAATTGCTGAATCCTAAGGAGTAAGGAAATACATTTGAAGAATAGATATATCTTTAAGGTCTTAGTTTTTATTTAGAATCTTTCATTTTCAAATAATGTATTACTTAGGAAGTATAGGATAATGAAACCCTACAAACATTATTTGTAATGCTTGAATCCTAGCGTATATATATATTTTTTCATACTTTCTTAAGTAAATAACTTATTTAATTTATAAACTATTTATTTCAAAGTGAATTAATCGTGGATACCTTATGTAAATTAAGTCTAATATAGCAATTGAAAAGTTAGTTTCAATCCTAAAATAATTTGCATGGCGAAATTGTTACGACTCTGTTGGTTCGAGGCATGACAGTATCTTCTTAGGAGGTGCCATTATTGTAATGCCACTTTGTTTCCTAATTGAATCACCATAATTAAGATGTACAATCATAAAAGGAGTAGTCATTTGGGTCGTGTGAATCTTACACTTTACATGGCTTTAGAGTAGTGATATGAGAACGAAACTTAATAGGATGACTAAGAGAGAATGACAAGAAAGAGGAATAAGAAATCTCAATGTCTCAAATGTGCAAATAACAAATAAGGAAGTCTTAAGGATCATAGGTGTTGGCCTTGTAGCCTATGCGATTGAGATCGTTCTTTTACTTGAATTATTTGTTTGATCTTAAAAAGTAGAGGCAATTATAATATCTCATGGTATATTAATATTGACTTGATTTTCATATTAGTCCACTATCTTCTAATCTCTCTAACAAGTCAAAATGAGAAACAATGATTGAGTATTTATAGAATTTTGAAACTAATGACATTCGGCTGATCACTTTGGTGATTGATAGAGTACACTCATTTTAAGGTTATCCTAATGAGTTTGTTATAAGCTAAGGTCGATAGCCTTCTTTATAAGTGGACTATGCATTAGCTTGCTTGAGAAGGATTGGAGGTTGATAAATTAGTTCAATAGTCTATATTCTGAACTTATCAAGTCAATTTTTTCAATTATTTTCTCTCTTTTCTTTACATATTTATTCATTTTCACCTTTTGATTTCTTTCTTGCTTTCTTTCTTTCTTTCTCTCTTTTATTAAAGTTTCCTAGCACACTGCAAATTTAATAGATTATCTAGTTGCTAATTTAATATGTTCATCCTTTACATTAATAATCATACATTACCTATATATCCAAATGGAAAAAATAAAAATTATCATAAAATAAATATTTCGTTATTTTTTCCCTAGAACTATAAAATTTATAAGATATGACAAAGGATAATTGAGTTGGTTCTATTTACAAGTATAGTAATTCAATTTTAATTACAAGTTCCATAAGGTTCACAAGTCATTTACTCAATACTGACTCAACTTTAATGGAATCAAATTTGAGCGGTTTGAATAGTTATGAAGTTGAGCTGAGTTTCATAATATTTACATTCATGAACTTGCAAACTTAATTGAGCACTTATCCAATTTGTATATAATATAGTAAAAATTAGCTTTATATATTAATGTTATTTTATTTTAGAGAAAAATATCTAATTTTTAAGATAAAATGACATAATTAAATTAAACTCGACCTTAACAAATGAGTTAAAGCTCAAATTTCTAAATTCGAGCATATTCGAGCATACTTAAATCACGTTGAGATTAATAATGTATTAATCTACTAACCGGTCATGTCTACAATATATGTGCCTAAGATAAAGGATGTATGTTAGAAACCGATTTTAACATAAGAGTTAGAAACATTGCTGATTATTATATCTTAACTTTTTAAAAACTTAATCTTTTTATCTAAAGTGAATATATATATATATATTCTATATAAGGCTGTCAAAATAAAGAAAATTTATTATTAATTTAAATTAGTCTTCAAATGTATATAAAATAAGAGATATATTTCTAATTAAAGGATCGTTGAGGAATTTATTGATAAATAGTCAAATTTTGACGAGATGTAGCACTAAAACATTCCCTTGCGCTTTAATAATTACTGTAGAAGTAAATTTTCACATCTTAATTTGTTGGAATTTACCCTTATTTATCTAGAAAGAAAAATGTTATATACAAAACAGTAAATACTATCAAAATGGAAAAAAAAAAATTTATTAGAATTAAATTTTCACGAGACGAAGTAACAAGGCTGACGTTTCTCCGGCGTGAAGCTTGTATGCGCTGGCATTTCCTCCGTCCGTCACGTTGGTCTGTGAAGTAATGTGAGTTGGGTTTTTTTTCATTATTATTATTATTTTTAAAATCCGTCGTTTATAAAATATTTAATGCAGTGGTTAAAAAAATGATAATAATATGAGTCCACAAAACTTACAAAAGTGTAAAAAAACTTTAGTAAAAATATTAGAGATAAAATGCAAAGTTATTTAAAGATAGGCGTTGTTTGAGAAAAAAAAATTTAATGGTTAATAAATGTTACATATAAATATATATGATATATAATTATTAATTATATTTAAACATTCGGTAATATAAGCAGTTAAATTTTAAGTAATTATCAATTACTAATTTACCTATTTGAATTTGATTCATAATTACATACTATATATATTTTTACATAATTTTATATTATTTATTGAATTTTTTTTTATTATTTGATAAGCTGATGTGGTAACTTTTAATATTACTATGGACTAAGAATGGTCTAAGATTATTTTGACTCAGCCTTCAAAAAAACAATATCACCTAATACTTATTATATACTAATATTATTAAATCCAAGTTCGATCCCAATTCCACTTTCAATCGAGCTTAATTTTTTCCTTAGTTTTTTATTTTTTATATATCCAGCGCAATCACTCGAGCCGATATCGCTATCATATAAACGTGACATGTTGATTAGGTGGAGCCGATTGTCGATTTAAGGCAAATGCAAATCACTCCATGTCCAAGTCGGTAGGTGAGCAGTTGACCAAACTACCCTCCTTCCCTGACTAAACTTTCCATTTTCTTCCTTCTTTCCCTTTTTGCATTCCCATTCAATCTATCTCCAGTCTCTCCTTCCCCATCTAACATGTCCACATAGTACCTCAAAAAACACCCTCCTCCTCCTCCTCCTTCATCGACCCCATTCGGCAATTTTCCATTTCTCCATCAGCTAACGATGGCAGCGACGAGAAGTAGCTCCCAAACACGTCGGACCGTACACCCAATAGACATAGACACACCTTCTTCTCCTAATCCTCCATTAGCAGTAGTGCAAAACCCAAATTCGAACCATAGTGATGGTGGTGCTTATAGTGAAACAAAGCATTTCAAGAAATGGTTTCCTTGGTTGATACCTGGTTTTGTTGTTGCCAATACTGTAATGTTTGTTATCACTATGTATGTTAACAATTGCCCCAAAAACTCAGTGTTTTGTATTGCTAGGTTCTTGGGTAGGTTCTCTTTTCAGCCTTTTAAAGAGAATCCTCTTCTTGGTCCTTCTTCTTCTACGTAAGTCTCTTCCTGTCCTATATAAATTTGTTGTCCTGTCGAGGAAAATGATATATATATATATATTTAATTGGTATTATGGCTTGGTAAATATATGGAGGAGAAGACTTGTTGGAATGGTATTCTCTTGTAGCAATATGTCAAAAAAATTGCTTCTTGATGATGATCAGCAATCTAGGAGTTGGTCAAAAGTTGAAAATGACTGCAAGTTCACAATTTTTCTGACGAGGGATGCATCAAGGAAAAGACTACTGAAAACTGTAATCCTGCTGTTTGCATTTAAGCCATCGAGTTGCAGTTGTGATGATAGATTAGTTCCGAATATTAAGGTCTTGTGTTGCTCTGGAAAGGAAGAGTGTGAAAAGAAGTTATAGGTTGAAGTGAATCATTTGAGAATTTTTGTATTTTATTATCTCATGATGTTTATGATTAAGCATTCAGTTCATGCGAATCAATAATGACGTCCGGTTGTTTATGGCCTTTGGATGATGGTTTTCCCAACACGAAACTCATATTTAGTAATAGGAATTCAATCTTGAGGGTGCAGTTGGTTCATACTGTTGTTATATAGGTTTATAACTCCTAGATACGATATTGGTAACCTCAAGAGATAGCGGCAAATAGTGACTTCTGTGCTGGCAGATCGCAGGTGATGATAATCAGATATGCTAATGAAAAATAAGTGAAATAATCTTCCCTTTGATGCAAGCTGCTACGGCTGTCTCTCATCATCACTTATCACTAAAAGATTTTAGTGATTGCAACTAGTCTTGATTGCTAGGATAATACTTGACTGAGGGAAAGTTTAGATTATAGCATTCACTAGAAAACATTATGGTGACATTTTCAAGGAAACAAACAAATGCTAAGTTTGCATGTTTCTTTAAACATTGTAGCTTGCTTTGCTCCACCTATTCTTGCATAATGTAGGACTGTAAGTATGGACAATCCCTGCCTCTTGCTCCAAGCAGTCAATAAAGTAAGCGACAACTGTTGGCAAAGCTATACTTATTGAGTGTAAACCTGGAGCTGTTTAACCCCATAGAATACTGATATCTCTAATTGCTTTCTTCTTTTCCAGATTTTAGATATTGGTTTCTTTTGTTTTTTTCTTTTTCCCCTGTAATTTAGACATTGGCCTCTCGGAGTGAACAGTAAATAGGAATATGACATAATTTAGATATTAATGAATATATGAGTTACAACAGAGCACAATGGTGAAATAGAGTTCATAGAGCCTACCCACCTATTGAGTATAAAATTTAAGTTTTGTTGTTGCATCTAGAATATCCACTCTATATTTAAACTCATGCTGGTGTTTAGTTTTGGTCTTCAGGTTTCATAAATTATTATCAGTATAATTTCTTGAAATCATTTTCATTTATTATTATTATTGTATCGTTGTAAAAGTTTTACTGTGGCTTTCAGTTAAAATCATCCTAGCATGTGTGTGTAAACACACGCACACACAAAACAAAAAAAAAATATACATGCCATCATTTTGCTTCAAATGAAAAAAATCGGCTTTTTAGAGTCCTATTTATTATAATTAAATAACCGCTGCATGATATTAGGCTTTTGAAGATGGGTGCACTTGAAGTTGAGAAAGTGGTAGACCGTCATCAGGTGTGGCTCCTCCTCACGTGCATTTGGTTACATGGAGGAGTATTCCATTTATTGGCAAATATGTTAAGTCTTTTAATAATTGGAATTCGGCTTGAGCAAGAATTTGGTTTTGGTATGTATACAGTATTTTAGCACTTTTTCATGTTAATTGGCATTGACATTTTGTAAGATGACCATTCCTTTGAGTATAAATTCAACTGTGCTAATCATGACTTTACAATGTGATGGTAACTCATACAAAGGCAAATCACATACAACGCATCCATCGAAATGGCACAGTGATGTGGATCCTTCAAGTAGCACTGTATATGAAACCGTTAATGCCACCATTAAATACATTAGCATTAAGATGAAAGGACTGCTTTTCTTTTTGACTAATCATCATGTGCATAATACGACTTGAACCATGTCTTATGACCCCCTCTCATTCAATACAAAATGATGTTTGTGTGCGTATATTTTACATTTTTCCTTTTTATTACTTTTGCAATTTGTGTGGAAAACTGTGAGTTTATGACTTGAATTATTCTTTTGCTAAGCTAAAAAAAAAACAATAAAAAAAAATAAAGAATTAGATCAAGTACTTTGCCAAAAGTTGGAAGGACATTCCTTTGTATATCCAGTGAGTTGTACTCTTGTAAGGAAAATATCAACACGTGGCAATGGGGCACATTTCAATGGCTAAAAGAACAAATTATTTCACCCTTTTGTGCACTTACTTTTTCATAGAATGTGTAATAATCAGTATTGATGTGAAAAGTTTCTTCTTTGGGCCTCTTAATTATTGCCCCTGGAGCAACCAATTACAGGGACCCTTCTAATAGTTATCCTGTAGAACTTTTGTTTTCTTTGTGGCACATTGACTAGCCTAGTCTCTACCTCAGCAGGATGCAATGTGTTTAGCTATAGTGTGAGACAATTCTTCATCTTTCTTCTTTGTCACAGCTATGACTGCCATTTTATGTAACCCATCCTCTTGCTGGCTACTTGTTTTCTTTTGCTACCTCCTTATGTTGTTCATTGTTTCTTGTCTCTCGTTTTTTTCCAGTTCTCTCACATTGTCCTAAAAGATAAAACAGACAATCCTTAATATTCTTTATTTTTGGAGTGTTGTGAATTGTGAACTTGTTCTTATTCTTCTTCTAACATAATTTTTTGTGAAGAATGATTTTATTTTTAAATGTATTTTCTATCATACCAGGACATCGTTAGTGAATCCATTTTAACTTGTTGATTCTTAGAGCATCGATGTTCATTTGTATCTGTGTTTTCAACATTTAAAAGTCAAAAGGTTTGCAGTGATTTGTCAATGAAACCATGTTATTGTCTTGCTCACCAATGCATTCATCACAATTCCCAAGTATATTATAAACAATTACTCCACCAGCAGTTGATCGAAGTCTGCAGTTGTCTAAAAATTGGCGATCCTCCTGGATGGTTTTATGGTTTTGCAAACCAACCTTGTTGCTTCTTTCTCTTTGCAGTACGGGTTGGCTTACTGTATATCATCTCTGGGATTGGTGGAAGTTTATTTTCAGCTCTTTTTATACAGACGAATATATCTGTTGGTGCTTCTGGTGCATTGTTTGGGTTACTTGGAGGGATGCTTTCAGAACTTATAACTAATTGGTCCATTTATGCAAACAAGGTACTGTACTGTTCTTGCATGAAGGATTCAGTAGTAGTTCCAAGTATCTTGTTTTGTTAACTTGTAACACAACATTTTTGCCATGCTTTTAGGTTGCTGCTCTTGTGACCCTCCTGTTGATCATCATATTAAATTTGGCCGTGGGGATTCTTCCGCACGTTGACAATTTTGCTCATATTGGAGGATTCCTTTCAGGATTCTTTCTTGGATTTGTCTTTCTGGTCCGCCCTCAGTTTGGATGGGTTCGCCAAAGATATGCTCCTGCCGGATGTTTAGCAACTTCAGTTAGATCCAGATTCAAGATGTATCAGTGCATTTTGTGGATTGCATCTCTGATAATCTTAATTGTCGGGTATGTAATTCTGAAGGACTTTATCCTTTTTCAGTCTTTGTACAGCAGCAAACCAGAACTATAAAACCATAATTCCCTACAATGAGAATTTTTTGCGGTTGATTAGGATGAGGCCTTATTTATTGGGCTCACCATTTAACTATGCCCTTACCTTTTCAGGTTTACTGTGGCAATGGTTTTACTCCTCCGTGGTTTTGATGCGAATGATCATTGTTCATGGTGCCATTATTTGTCATGTGTTCCTACCTCGAGATGGAGCTGCAACACGGAGCCTGCATACTGCAGTGTAAGAATCCTTAATTCTTTCTCTAGTTTTGTCACCCCTTGTCATATATGGTCAGTCCAAGGTCCTTGAGTGAAGTCTGCAGATGATTAACAATTTGACCAGTAAAATTGGTTTCATCACATAAAATTCACCATTTAATCCCTCCAAGAAATTCTTGTTGAGAAAGTTTTGTAGGCTTATCATTTGGAGGTTCGAGCAAAATGAGTAACCATATAACATATTACTACACTTTCCTAAGCTAATTAATCATTCAATTTGCCTTGATCCCTCTACAAGCAGGTCCACATTTAAATTGCAAAATATCTGAGAAATGAAATTCCTTATGATTATTTGCACAATTTCTGAAGCTTATTCAAGCAAGATCAGATTTTCTGCTATCAACTTCTTTGCTTTGGTCTTAAAGGTGTATTGTCGCGATAGAGTATTCTGGCTGTATTGTCTACTTGAGTTCATGTACAATTTTGCATGAAAGTAATCAGTGATACCTTGATCTAGCTGAGTATCTTCTATTTATACATAGCCACTGACCTCGATTCTTGGATTGGTGACTGCAGTATAGCAACATAGGTAGCCAGTACAATGTGACTTGCTCGACGAATGGAAAATCGTATGTATACACGTTGCCTGATGCAACCGGTTCTCAGATTCGGGGGCTCTGTACTCAAGCTTGTAGCTAACATGTATCAAACATGGATGGACGTATTATGGCGCTACTTGGATATATGGATTTCCTTGGTGGAAAACCCAAAACGTATTGTTTTCCATTGCTTTTTTAGGGTTCATTTTTCTTTTCCATGGTCGACAGATTCTTTCTTTTTGTAAAGCTGCTGTGTATATCGTTCTTTCTTTCTATCTTCTTATAAACATATGACTAGACTTATGTATTCATTCACATACAGAGCTTTCTGGCTCTTGGTTTTATCCATGGAATTGCTTGATCTGAGTTAACTGGACTGGAGCATGATATGATTCAAAAAACATAATGCCTAGTACTCCATAACGGTTAATGCTTGTCCATTTGTTAGAATGGAATTATATAACAAGGTTATAATGTAATTTCGATTTTTACCAAATGAAAAAGATAACAAATCAAGGAAGTTGAGAAATATAGAAAAAAAAATTGAAATATATTTTTTCAATAAAAGTATCTTAACTTTTTTATCGTTATTGGTTTTCATCATTTACATTTTGACTTTTCAATATTTGCCATGAGTTTTATCGAGAAATGTCATTAAAAGAAGATATTTAGGTAAGATAACTCTGATTAATACATGACAATGGAGATGTTTTATTCTTGGCGAAAATTAAATGTTATTTATTTATTTTTCCCTAATAATGAATATTGAAGGTTGAGAGTTGTTGTCTTGAATAAGGAATAGAGAATTCCATTTAGCAACTATTAATATATAAAATGAAAATTAATTAGCAATAAAGTAGGACTAACTTTGTAGAGGAAAAATTAAAAAAACCAAGTAATATATTGACCGAAAAAAAAAGAGGAGGCTTTTTGAGGAAGTACATTTTGACTGTAATTGCTTTCCAAAATAGAAACTTATATTTTGTTCAAAGGATAAATGAGGGAATATCATGGATAAAATTTGAAGTTTGGTGATGTGGAGTCTAAAGCTCATGTTTTGGCCTAATAATATAGAAGATATTAAAAGCAAATATTTATAATTAGTATTGTAATTAGTAATCGTATTGATATTGTAAACGTAATAATTATGTTGACAAATATAAAGCTTGTTATATATAGAAGTAGTTAATTTTTGTGGAAAGAGTGAATTAAGGTAATTAAAAATCATAATCCTAATGAAATCACATAAAAACATAATTGTAACATTATAAATGGTAAATAACATGAAATATTTATATTATGAAATAGTGACTTAGGTAAATAAAAAAAGACACTAAAATCTCTCATCTTTTACTTTAATACTATAGATAATAAGTATTTACTTTATTTAATTGTGTAAAGTTTGCTATAAAGTATAGACAAGGAATTAATTTGATAAACAAACCTACTGAAAAGAAATTAATTTGCTTTTTGGGGATCTTTTTGTGATCTTAACTCAAATTTATGCTCACTTTATTTTAGAGGTGCGAGTAGATTTATCATAAAATGCAACAAATGTTGATAATAACCTGATACAATATTTTCCAATAAGGAATTGGATGTGTTTCATGAATTTTTCTTTTTAAATGCCTTACCATTATGTTTGGGAAGAATGAAAGAGTCGAGAAGGAAAGATAGTGAAAAAAGGGAAAAAAAAAAAAAAAGAACTGGAGAGGAAAGAATCGAAGGCAAATCGAGATCAGTTATTTGTTAAGAGAATAACTCCATAGCCTTGGATAGATGTTGCTAGGTCCCCTAGCTTGTAGTCGAAATACAATAGTAAAGCTCCCAATGGACATTCCTTTTCACCATTTTAAAGCATTTCAATGAGCTAGAATGTCACAATGTCACTTTTTCATACCCATGCCTCTATTGCTGGTGGCGGCTAATGTATGTCACCAACTGCAAGCATGTGCTCGTTAGGAAGTGTCATGTCAAAAGGGCTAGTAGCGAGGATTGCCCTTTTGGCTAATAGGTCTGCGATGGCTTGTCCTTTGATTGGCTCGCTTCCAATCAAGTGCACACAATACTGAATTGTGCGATAAGCGGGTCTTCCTTCTTGACATCGCCGACTGATTGGGCAAGTACCTAACAGGGTTATTTTTTGCAACCAAGTAGATGGTTTGAGTGAATATATAATGCTAGAGCTTATATAAAGCGAAGACAAGGGCAATAGACATCTTATTGGGTTTGGGGTATCGTTGTTTCATAAAAATCATGATTCTTGACAAGTAGTAGAACATTTTTTGTAAAAATGCCAAAGCATCGGTAAGTTATTTGTAATTTATCCTATTTTTAAACATGTAATCTCCATATTTTGATCTTTGAATAAAAAAGATTTGGATAGAAATTGAATAAGAAGAAGAAGAAGACAATGACTACTTGAGAGTTGTCATTAGTACACTCAAGAGCTACACGGACACCTTTGAACTAAAAGATTTATGACACACATGGCAATAGATTATTGGTTAATGGTGTGGTTAGATAGATCAAGATAGACAAAATTAGCATAGATGGTGTCGATGAATTCCAAAAGGTCAATTAGATAGTGAAATTGGCAATATCAAAATTCAGGTTGTTAATAAAAAAATCAACCAAAATTCAGGTACCAAATCCAAAATTAAGTTATCAACTAGATTCTAGTAACTTTTGAGCATATTGTAAAACTATCCAATAAAACCTGAGCACATTTGAAAATGCTGTATAAAGCTTAGGATAGGTTTCAAGAGCTTAACAAAGTATAGCATAAGGTTTAGGTTTCAAGAAGTCCATCCAAAACTTGTTTAGTTGCGTTTTTAGGTGTTTTCACTCTCATCACTTCACAAGAAGTCGAGTTTTTCAGTGGAAAAGTTCCCACTATATTTCTCTTCATTTCTGCAACCATTCTCATTTTCATTTAACATCCAAACATGATATTTACAAGACCATAATTTTCAAGTTAGAAATACAATCACGAGAATTGTCCAACAATAATTTCTAAATTCCTTAGAAAATCCATGGTGCCTCATTGATGCACCACTTTGCATGTAATATATATTTTGAATTTCCAACTTTCCTATTAAAACAATTACTCTCAAGAGCATTGTGATGCAACCACTTTTCCATATGATGTTGCGCATAGGAAGAACATGCAAGTTTTTTAGAATCTTGCTTGTAAAAATCCATAAATACATATAAATACTCTGATTTCATAAAAGCCACATGTATTTCAATTGATCAAGTAAGGAGGTGCAAGAAACTGAACATAACAATTCAATATCACAAATTTCAAAACTACAGTAAGTCTTTCATTAATATATCAACTATAACTAAGTCATATTAGAAGGTACAGCCATTGATACGACTTCATCACTCCTACCACTAATTTGGACATCATGTCAAAAATTGTGAGAGCATTATTCATCCCCAAATTTATTAGCATCTAGATAATAAAATTCCTGAATGGGTTGGGCTATAAAATCCAATGAAAAAGCACTAACTTACACAACATACATGTGTCAATCCTCGTGCATGTCATCACGTATGCATTAATGCACGTAGAAGTCAAACAACAGTGGTAGGAAAAACAAACTAAAAACAATCTTTAGCATCTGTTGACTAATACCAGAATCCATGATTATTATATCCATAAACAAAACATTGATCATTTCACGTTGGATTCACCGATCATTATCGGCCATTAGTAGTCCAATTAACTTTTCAATATATAGCTGTGTTTCATACAGGGATCGTTCCTATTGACGATGATGCTAAACTATAAGCCACTTTTTTTTTCTTTTTTTTTAATCCTTTCGTTTTAGAGGAGGGCGGGAGAAAGGCTATCCGTCCTAAAATAAGCTGACGGATATCCAACCATGATTTGCCCATCTAAAATAGTTGTAGGCCTTATTGTCAATTACAAATAGCATAATACATCAAGCTCAATTTAATTAAGCTCTTTTATTTACTAATCCTATAGGTACAATTAACAAATAAGGCAATACCTCACTTTCTTTGATAGACTCACAAAATCTCCTTGCAACAGTTAGTAATCAATACCTATTTAATAATTTAATGGAGATTCTAAACTCAATCAACACTTAAAAATTACTTTTCTCAAAAATCTTTAGTTAGAAGCAAGCAAGAAGGATTTTGTAGTTGTTAAATGTAAGTAAAAGAGATAACTAATCACTAGTAGGGCGGTTGACCATTGAGTTGATCAATTGCTTAGTCTTGAGCTTCTATAAACTTTTCCCCAAAACATAGATCATTCAACCATGCACATCTAGTTAAGTTTCCCATCCTAAAACTCCATTAATTCATCTAGTTATCCCAAGGTTGATCAAAATGACTAAGCATAGTAATTTTTACACAATCAATTCCATTCCCTATTGTTCATCCAATTCTAAATAAGCCAAGCAAATGACATCTAACTTAAAGTTTCCAAAAAGAAGGATTATGGTTCCTAAATTAAATTTTTAAAACTTCGAATAAAGCATTTATATGTCAATTTCCAAATTGAAAATTAAATTCCATTTTATCATTAATTTAGGGTAAACAATACTAATACGTTGAATTGAATTGAATTAGAAAACACATGACAAATCTCTAACTCCACATGCCAAACGCCATGCACCACAATGCATACACGATACTCACACTAAATGCACTATTTAATTCAAAGTCCTCTTAAATCACCCTCAAGTCAAAACCTTACACAACATAGCTTAAATTAGGAAAGGAGAAACCTCAATGGAAAATGACATGAAATTTTCCTTGTCTTTGGTTTCTTTAAAAAATTCGCATCTGTTGAGGGCCCCTTGGGAGAAGAGAAGGAGGGGGTATAACATCAAGAAGTGAGAGAGGGAGAGAAAAGGAGACTGTATGTATATTATTTTTGTTTAAATATATAAGTGAGGGAAATGAGAGTTAATAAGTTCTTTAGATAGAATAAGAAGTGGTTTATTACCAAAATGCCCCTAGTTTAAATTGTTCCCCTTTTGGGTTGTTTTATTTTCTCATATTTTATCTACTTAACCTAATTAGAAACGATTGATAGCCCTTTGTACCTACTAACATCAGGCTTAGGACTGGCTTAGCCTAGGCTGTATCAAGAAGTACTAGGTGGAAAAAAACACGACTGACATAGTAATACCCTATGATCCCATGATTCCCTCCATGATCTACCCTATAACAACTAGACATCTAGGTAATCATTGGATCATAATCTAAATGCCACATCTGACCTTTTTCTCACTTATAAATACCATTGTAGCACTCTGTGTAAGGCAATCAAAATCTTAGATCTTATTACTACCTATTACTATCTTTTTTTTCATCTTGTCTTTTGTGTAAAATATTGTCATGAATATCGGAAACACCTTTACCACCTCGAAGCTTATTATTATTTTTTTTTTTTTTGCGTATCCCATAAACATGAATGTACATAAGCTCTCCTTAGGTCAAAACCTAACCAACTCGAGAGTTTAGTAACAACAGAAATAGATTTAGATTCTCATTGGAGTTCTAAATACTTTGTGACACACTTTTATGGTTTTTCCAACATGTGTGTTGATTTACTCCTTTTTCCTTTTCATTTTAAAGTGACATACCTTCCATGTGTTAAATACATATAACTTGTGTGTTTAATACGTATCTTATTAGATGAAGTGTCAAATATGTTATACAATTCTAGTTAAAGATAATATCACATTTGATATGTAAACTTTAATCGATTTTTCAATAACTACTTGAACTTTGGAATTATTAATTTTGTTTCCCAATAAAGCTTTTTGATATCAAAGATACTACCTATATTAAATCAACCCATGACTGTCTATCTAATTGGTTATTTCAGCCAATAGGAACAAGACACGTATCTCGATTTACTTATTTAAAGTCGAAAAGTAAAAATGGATGCATACATTGACATTATACAAGGTAAATTATATTTGTATTATTGATGATTAAGAACTAGTTACAATGCATGATTACAATATATTTATAGTATGGTAGAAACCTTAATGTTACATTAGAGACATAAGGAAAGACTAAAATAACCTTATATAAAATACACTACATGTATATATAGAAAATATATAATATATATGTTAATATGGCCCTTCAAACTCATGATGTTGGTGTTAGTGTGAGTTTGGAACAAAGATTGAGTAAGGCATAAGAAGACAAGTTCTTGGTGAGAACTTTAGCACATTGATGTCGTATTAAGATGTATCAAACAAGCACTTAACTAGTAGTAATCACTTTACGGACAAAGTGATACCAATGTCAATGTTTTTGATGAGATCGTGTTGATCGGGATTTGCTAAAAGATAGATGGCATTAACATTATCATAATAGAGGATGATGAGTCATTAGATGGGAACACCAAGTTCATAAGCAAGGTGGGATATCCATGTAGATTCAGTAATTGCATAGGAAAGAGCTCTATATTGGGCCTTAGTGGAACTTCTAGACCGTATGATATGTTTCTTAGATCACTAGGAGATGAGATTGCAATCAAGGAAAATAGCATAACTTGTCATAGAACGACATGTGTCTAAACAGTTAGCCTAATCAATATCAGTAAAAGATTGTCATAAAGGTACGTGATATGCAAGTAATTGTTAGGCTTAGAGTGGTTATGCCATGTAAATAGTAAAGGACCTACTTTTCTACTAACATATGACTCTCAGTGGGATTGTATATGTATTGACTTGACTAATTTACAACAAAATTGATATCTAAACGAGTAAGTGTGAGGTAATGAAGTGTACTAACTATCGTAGGGTATATAGTAAGATTTTGCAGTAAAGGAGAGTTTTTAGAGTTCAAATGACTTCAAGGTGATAAAGTGGTCTTAACTAGTTAGGATCGATGCATGTCATGACATTTACATATATCTTGGAAGAATTAGGCTTGAAATAGATGTATGCTTTAGGCATTGCATCTAATGCAAATGCCTAGGAAGAAATGTAAAGAACTAAGGTCTTTCGTTAAAGAAGGTATGTGCTATTATTAGTAAATATGATGTCATCAATATAGATAAGAAGAGCTAGAGTGTCATGACACTATAAAGGATGAACATGGTACTCTAATGAAAACTTAGATGTATGAGAAAAGTGCTAAAACAATGGAACCATGCATGTGGTACCTATTTAAGACCGTATAAATACTTATTCAATTGATAGATGTACTAAAGGTAGTGAGATGAACAAAGCCAAGCGGTTGTTTCATGTAGATTTTATTAGTGAGATGACCATAAGGAAACGCATTTTGAAAGTCTAACTGATGTATGTCCAACTAGATGAGATAGCATAGGAGAGAATGAAGCGTATGGTGGTGGGTTTGATGATTTGACTAAATGTTTCAATATGATCTATGCCATCCCATAAAGTAAAGCTTTAAGTGATAAGATAAGCTTTATGTTGCTCAACCTATCAATGAACAACTTTTTAGTTTGGTTAGTGTGGAACCAGGGTCTTGGCTTCATTTTTTAGAAGAGAGTTAAACTCTTTTAACAAAGTAACTGCCCAAGTAGCATCACAAAGAGCTGTGGTGTAGTGACATGGTTCTAAGAGAAAGGAGCAGTTATGCAAGTTAAGGATGGAATGAGGTTTAGTTATGCCAGATTTGGACCTTGTTTGTATAGGATGAGAGGGAACAATGGAATGAGGTATAGGGGCTAAGAAGTTAGCAGGAATTAGAGTTGGGCTGGAGGTAGGGTGGGTAGGGGGTTCATGCAACTAAGGTCAAATTTAATGGTAGAGTGGGGATGGAGGAAGGGGTGAATGTAGAAGGGGAGGGGAGTTTGGAGGGGTGAATTGGTTTCACTAGTAGGTAAAGTTTTAATAGGAGGTATGGTAAATGAGCAAGTAGGTTGAGTAGAAGGTGACTCAAGAGCAAAGTTGGTAGATGAGACGAGATTGTGGTAAGGAGAGTTGGATTTATGGATGGAGCAAGGGGAAAGTTTGTTAGACATCTGATGGGTTAGATTATGAAAACATTAGGTATGCAAATATGTGAAGAGATTGATAATCGAGTTTCATGTTGTGAAGGAGTTCAAAGGGTGATTTGGAATTGAGTGTGGCAAAAGGGAGGTGGTTTATGGTGTAAATTGCATTGAGGGTAGCATTGACTCAAAAAAAGAGGGTGGTAATTAGCTAGGAGGGTAGATAGTGTAAGCAAGATTAGTGATATGATGATGTTAACGTTTAGTGACCCTGTTTTATTGGGGAGCCTAAAGGCAAAACATTTCAAGGCATATGCCATTATTGTGTAGAAACGTTTTGAAAGCCTTGTTAATAAACTCACCACCATCGTCATTATGAAAAGTTTTAATACAACTGCAAAAGTAATTTTTAACCAAACATTTGAAATGCTTAAAATGAGACATAACTTTACTTTTATTATGCATTAGGAAAATCCATGAATATTAATTACTATTATCGACAAAGAGTAAATAGTAGTAATAGCCTATCATACATCAAAATGAATTAAATCTAGGGGCTTCTTTGGTTTGTGAGACGATTGCTAAAGGGAAATTGAGTGGATTTTCCTATGTGGCAAGCACGAAAGGGACTAAAAGAGGATGAAGAGGACTAGACTTGAATGGATTGACTTCATCGTAATTGGATGAGGACTTCTATATGTGGATGACATAATTAGGTATACTAAATTTCTCGAGAGATAGAGGATGCAAGCAGATACATTGGAGACTGAATTGACACAAAGTGATAGGATAAAGTGGATGCCTACTTGGTTGGTAGAGGATTAAGCTGTCTAGGAGTCCTTAATTAAAAAAAAAAAAAGAGCCATTAAAACTAATGGTATAAGAGTTATCTCAACATAATTTAATGATACATAATAAAATGTGTCTGAGAGAGGGAACATGGAGTGGTAAGGTGTAGGTTACAACTATTAGTGCAAATGGTAAGATTTGAGAGATTGATAGTGATTTGCCATTTCCCACAAGTACTTTCTTACAACCAACATATGGTATAAGGTCAAAGTATGCCTACATCGGGGGTCATATGATGTGTAGCACCTAAGTCAAGATACTAAACAGTATCGTAGGTTCCATCAAGGGATAGTGCAGCAAAGGATTAGGGCATATCCATAGGACTCATTGTATAGATGATAACGCTATAGTGTAGAGTGTCTTAACCTATCACAAATCTGATAGGTAAGCTTAATGGAGGAGTTTAGTTGGGAAAGGGTCTTGCAACTAAAGGGGTTGCTTCTAGAGGAGGGAAACAATTAAGTTGGACGATTGGAAAGGCTTTGAGGAGTTATGAGAGAGCGAGTATGCCCCTTAGAGCTAAAGCAATTACGATTATTGCGTCGACCGTAAGAGGAAGAGGAATTGGTTTGAGTTGAAAGAGCTATAGAAGTGAAGTGTCAACATCATGAGTATCATAGCACTTAAGCCATTACTCCTGGTTGAGTAACTTAGCGTAAATCTACTTAAAGATTAGATGAATTGGAGAATGAGTAAGTATGGTGACTGAAGCATCATATTTATGCCGGAGTTCATGAAAGGCATGAGTGTTAGGAACCGGTAAACTAAGAGCTTGATCGATGAAGATGAGCTGATTAGCAATGGATTTGAGTTTACATAGGTAATTAGATATGGAGTTGTTTTGTAAGTGAAGGTTGAGGAGCCTCTGTAGTAATTCCATCTAATGAGCTAAGGAATTTTCAAGAAAACATTGATGAAGTGCCAACCAAATATCATAAGAAAATAAAATATCATGGACCCCAATGAGAATTTCCATAGAGATCGTACAAGAAGAGAAGCATAAACTAAGGGGTTTAGGTGAAGCCAGTTGTTGTAATCCAGATTTTAGACAAGGAAGGTGTTAGTAGGGAACATGAAATCTCGTAGGGGTACGGTAATGGTGCCATCAACATACTCAAAAAGGTTTACAATTGGTAATTATTAGAGGTGATTTTTATAGTGACTACATTAGAGAAGTTGGTAAGTGTGATTTTTGAGATAGGAAATAGTGCTATTGTTGGAGTAGTAAGGTTTGGTACTGGTGGTAGGAAGAAGCGATTGTAGCGAATGAGGAGGAGGGCACATAACAAGAGTGGAAAAGTGATGTTGTGGTGTTTTGCGAAGGGAAAAAGGTAAGGAAAAGAAAGGACGAGGGTTAGATAATGTTTAACGAGAGAAAAGGATCGGTAAAGATGGGTAAGTAATCAAACGATGTATTAAGGTTAAGGTTAGCGGTAAAGGCATTGGGTTTGTTGTTGAGGGATATGGTATGTATAGTAAGTTATGGCTAATGAATAGGGCGGTAAATAACGGTGGATTGACAATGGAGGTGATTGTGGTAGTTGGGTTGATGATGGTGGCAAAGGAGAAGTTGGTAAGGAAGATAAAGGAAGGGTAGGTGACCAAGAGAGAGGGTAAGGTAGAAATGCTGCCAACTATGGTGATGTTGGTTGATTCCATAGCTATGGGTCAATGCAAAATGATTGAAAGTAACATTGGACTTCTAGATAAACAATTAAGAAAAAAAATTGAGATTAGAATTTTCCTAACTTTGATACCATATACAAGGTAAAGTGTATTTGTATTATTGATTATTAAGAACTAGTTACAATGGGTGATTAGAATGTATTTAAGCATAATACTTTATTATTACACTAAAGACATAAGGAAAGACTAAAATAACCTAATATAAAATAGACTACATGTATATATAGAAAATATAAAAAATATATGTCAATAGACTTGTAGGTAGTATTAATGATAAAAAAGTTAGAGTATTGATCTTGATAAGTTGAAAAAGTTCTTATTCTTTTTTATCTTTTTTGTCTCTTTCCCTTTCAACCTAATGATAACTCTAATACTAATAAATATGTTGAAATCAATTCTTTTTATCTATTTACATTTAAGATCATCAAATCTATGAAAAGTATTAAAAATAAAAAATTTACACTACCCAAATAAAATGATAAATTCAACCGTTATATTGAAAATTACCTTTGTAGATTTTTTTTTTTAATTTTTAACCTGTTAGAAATTTAGAGTCATTTGTACTACCAAATGCAACAATGTGATCCAATTATTATTTAATAAGTAACCGTGTTTTGATGTACTCCTTTATGAATAAAAAAAAAAAACTTGTAGCTTTACATGAATACTTTAAGAATGAATAGGTAAATGTCTCCATTACAACTTTTACTAGCATGAAAATGAAAAAGAAAAGAAACATAATGAAACGAACATTGTTGTGGATGGACACATGAGTAATGGTATCTCACAAATTGAGGGTGGGTTCGAACCACAAGATAGTTAGAAGGGTAAATGAAAAGTTGAAGTTTTGAGCAGGGGTTCTTATGTACTAACAATGGATATAATGCACCGATACCTTACACGAGCTTAAGTTACATTTGATATTATGTAAAAAGTGTAACAAGAGGTCACACTCCACTAGTTAGCTTGGTTCCTTCCAAGCTGTCCTGTTGTAGGCAAACTCGATTATAGGCAATCATAGGTCCTCGTCAGCTTGGTTCCTTCTAACTACAACTCGTAGTAAGGTACCTAAGGTTTGATTAATGACCTTAGTTTAACCGTCCGTCTGTAGATGGCAAGATGTGCTAAATAATAGATTGGTCCTTAGGTGCTTCTAGATTTTTTTTTCAAAAATAACTTAAGAATTTGGGATCCCAATTTGATACGATAGTTCTTAGCACTCCATAAAACTTCACCACTTCCCGCAAAAAGAGAAAAGAAGTAGTTAAAGCATTGTTAGTGAAATTACATGGCACAAAGTGCACCATCTTACTAAACTGACACTATAATGGAGTCCTTCCCTTAAGATGTCCTTGGTAACCTTAATACAAAGTCCATACTCGTCTCGGTCCATGGTTTGGTCGAGATAAGTAGTGCCAAATAAGGTCCTTGTTCAGCTCAGCTATTAGCTTTTCTATAAGTAACATACCTTTCCGATACAAATTGTACGTCCCTCCTCATATTTAGCCAAAAGAATCTTGAAGTAAGTATTTCATATGTTTTAGTCTTCTTAGAGTGGCAAGATAATCCTCCTTTATGTGCTTCACGTACTAGTAGCTCTCGCATAGAACAAGTTGAAATGTACAACTTCCCCTTCTTGAACAAGTATCTTTCTTCTTTTTGGTAGTCATCAATAGCTCATCCTTCCTTACGCCTAGCATAGATTAGACCAAAATGTAGATTATCAACATATAATTTCTTAATGATAGAGAATCTAAGGAGCCTTGTTTGGAGCTCAATCAAGAGGGAATGTCACCGTGATAGGGCGTTAGCTACTACATTGTTCTTGCCATTCTTATACTTTATAGCATAAGAAAATCTCTCCATGAATTTAATCCATTTGCCTATCTCTTGAGTAACTTTGGTTGACTCTTCAAATACCTCAATGACTTATGATTCGTATAGATCACGAATTTTGTTGGTTATAGATAATGTTGTCAGATAGTTAGGGTTCCAACCAAGGAGTAGAACTCCTTGTCATACACTGAGTACTTGAGTATAGCTCCTTGAAGCCTCTCATTATAATAGGCAATAGGTTGGTCCTCCTGCATTACTACTACATTTATGCTCAATCCAAATGCATTGCATTCTACTTCAAATACTTTGTTAAAGCTTAGAAGAGCTATGATAGAGGCAATAGTCAACTTCTCTTTTACTTCGTTAAATCTCTATTGCTCCTTCTCTCCCCATTTGAACTCAATGTTTTTCTTTGATAGTTCGATAAGTGGGGCTACTATAGTATTGAAGTAAGTTTTTTATGAAACGACGATAGAATGATGCTAGCCTATGGAAACTATGCATATTGGCCGAATAGGTCGACATTGGCCACTTGGTAATCACCTTTACCTTTTCCTCATCAACTCAAATACTTCCCTCACTCACAACAAACCCTAAAAAGATTACTTCAGGTCGACAAAAGTCACACTTCTTTAAATTTCCATATAGTTTTTTAGCTCGAAACTTAGTAAAAACAACTCGAAGATGCTCACAATGCATCTCTAGGTTGGGATTATAAACAAGAATATCATCAAAGTAAATGACAACAAACTTTTCTATCAATTCTCACAGCATGTGATTCATCAATCTCATAAAAGTGCTTAGCGTGTTTGACAATCCAAATGGCATCATAAGCCATTCATACAACCTATGGCAAGTCTTGAATGCGGTTTTCCACTCGTCTCCCTCCCACATTTTGATTCTATGATACTCGGACTTTAGGTCAATCTTGGAAAAGATCTTCGCACCTTGCAATTCGTCAAGTATGTCATCAAGTTGGGGTATAGAGTAACTATACTTAATGGTGATTTGATTGATAGTTTGGCTATTCACACACATTTGCTAAGTTCCATCTTTCTTTAGTACTAATAGAGCTGGTATTACACAGCGACTTAACGATTCCCTAAAATATCCTTTCTCCATAATCTCATTAACTTACATTTGAAGCTCGGTAGCTTGCTTAGGGTTTAATTGATATGCTGGTTTGTTTATAAGTGTGACTCCTAGTTGTAGGTTTATTATATGCTCAGTTCCTTGGATTGAGGGTAGCCTCTTAGGTAGTTCTTTAGGAAACAAGTTGGCAAATTCCTCTAATATATCTTTCACCTTGGTTGGTAGCTCGACATTTAGGGCTTTTAGCTTGAATATCCTTCAAATTAATAGAAAGGTTGGCACTTCTAATTTCATCTCCCTTAACAGCTTTGCATGCGTCATTGTTAGGGTCTCCTTCTTCAGAGTTTGGCTAGCTTGTATAGTCTTGACTTGCTCGAAAGACATGGGACTCAATCTCACCCTTTTTCTTATTACTCAAAAGAATAAGTATTTCTCTTCCTATCATCGATCACATGTTGGTCAAACATCCATAGTCTTCCAAGAAGAATATGTGAGGCATTCATAGGCAACACATGATAAAGAATCTCATTTTGACACTTTCCAATGTAGATCAACACTCTAACTTGCTTGGTTACTCTCCCTCATCACTGAGACAACATAGCTTGTATGGTTTAGGGTGGGATGTAGTCAGCAACTTCAGCTACTGAACCATAGATATAAATGTTATGTTAGTGTAACTGCCACTATCGACAATAAGGGCACACAATGTCCCATTAACCTTACAATCAATGTGAAACAAGTTTTTTCATTGTTCATTTTCTAGTGTTGGACTTACACTCATCACTCGCTTCAATACCACGGTTGCGGGCATGAAATTACGCTTTTCACTATATATGACTTTCTTCTCCTTGGACAATTTAGCCTGCCTAGACTCCTTCTATTCTTTAACTTCCTTGTCAATGCTTTCGACCTCAAGGGTAGGCATTTCTCCCTTCACTATCATTATCCTTCTATTCGGCTACTGAGTTACTATGTGTCTAAATCCTTGGCACTTGAAATGCTTGATCTCGCTTGTCTTTCCTTCGAAGCTCTATCCTTTCTCAAATCTCCTCGAGGTTTCTTTTCCATTAGCTCGAGAGGCTAAAATAAGTCAAACTTCACTCGTCCTACTCGGCTTCGATCGTATAAGTTTGCTAAGAACAGGTTAGCTATGGGAAACTCGACTAATAAGAGCTCAGAATCCACTGATTCAATGTCCCTCTATCCTCTAAGCAGCTCAAATAGCTTTGTCTAATGTACCAATGTCCTTCATCTCTAAGATATCTCTGATTTGATACTTTAATACATCGATAAATCTAGAGATAGTCCGGTTGTTGGGTTCTACAACATCACAGCAAATCATTAGCATTTGAAATTCTTTCATGTAGGCATTAACACTTAAGCCTTCATGCCTTAACTCCCAAAACTTCTTAAATATATCTTGCAGATAGTAACTCGACACAAACCTCCTCTTCATTACTTTCTCCATCTCATCCTGGTCTCTAATCTCCCTTTCTCCCTCTCTTTACCGTATAACTTGCAAATTCTTCCACTATAGGGTAGCATATCTTGTGAACTACAAGACAGCCAGTCTCACCTTGGTGTTCCTAAGCACCTCGTGACACTAAAATTGCTTTTCAATCTTGTCTACTCAATCTAAATAATCTTCAGCATCATCACTTCTAGAAAAGTTCAGAATCTACATTTTTAGGCCTTCTACTCTAAGAGTTCAGACATTTCTCGCTTTTACCTCATAATATTCTTCTTCCTCATCACCCAATTCCTTACCTTCCTCTTCTATCTTGTTTATGGCAAGTCTTTGTCGAGCAATTCTATCCACTCCTTTAGCTTAGTAGGGTTGAACTAGAAAATTAAGTTAATTAGGCCGGCTATTACCCTGCTTGGGTATCATATCCATTTGACCTCTATTTAGGTTACCCCTTAGGTCGTTGCCTTGATAGGAATTAACTCCTTGGACTAGTCACATGCAGTCAAGCTAGAGGACTGTAAGGACTCACATAGAGAATACTAGCTCAAAACCCTATTCAGGACAAGGATTCTTATTCTGATCTCCATCTTTTACACTACAGCCAACCTAAGTGTCGAGCTCTCATAAGTACCAACATGGTTTCTAAGCTACTAAGCAGTCATGCTAACTTGCCAAGCATGCATGTCGACCAACCAAGCAGCTATACTTATTGTCGAGCTTATACTATGATCCAAGTAGCTCCCAAGCCAACCAACATTAGACCTCTATCCAAGCTAGGCTATCGAGACACCCGACCTATAGAGGATCAAAATGCCCTTCAATACTCGAGCTCTGACTTGAACTAGACTAAGTCAACTCTAACTACTGACTTTCTTCTGACCTTCTCCAAGTAGGATCTTGCAACTTCTAAGCGGCCTCATAATTCATTTTAGCTTACTACATTACAAGCCTCCAGTTGCCTCTTGACACATGTCTTTCGGCACATTATTCTACAATGATTCTCTACTTTTCCATACAATGTATTATTTGCCATCTTTACCCTTTTTAAGAATGTTTTTGGAATCTTTTGTACATTATCCATTTTTGTCTTTTCTATATTTAGTGTAACCCTAGTTGAGGTTATATAAATACCTCACTTCCTAGTATGTAGACAATATGTTATTACATTATTGATTATGACTAGTTTCTTTTCCTAAGCAAGCTTAGTATTCTCATGCTCTCTTAACTCTTATCTATTCCCTTTAGTAAGGAGTAGCGACGAGTGAACCTATAGTTTCTATAACACTTGCTTTAACTAAGACTAAACACTATCAACAATACTCAACATGGTTGCAAACCAATTGAAGCCCACACATACTCTATTTTGTAAGTACAAAAACGGGGAAAAATAAAGTAGTCTTACAATTACTACAAATTGCCTCAATAATCTAAATCCTAATGAACACTACTCAATACTACAATACTACAATACAATTACATAAGAACACAAAATTCCAAAACTTATATGAACATAGATGGGCTCTAATACCATGATAATACAAATACTGTTGTAGATGGACACATGAGCAATGACATCTCATAAACCAAGGGTGAGTCTGAATTGCAAGATGGTTTAGAGGATAAATGAAAAGTTAAAGTTTTAAGTAGGGGTTCTTGCATACCAACGATGGATATAACACATTAACGCTTCATAAGAATTCAAGCTACACTTGATATTAAGCATAAGTGCAATAAGAGGTCACTTGCCATTAGTCCATACTCATAATAGGCTAGATAAGAATTAAAAAGTAAGTAGAAACACTTAGCTCAAAAGGGAAAATGTTTGAATTTTGATGATAACTACCAATGTAGCTATTACATTTGTAAGGTATTTATATGCCCCAATTAGGGTAAGTCTTAAGTTACTTCAAATTATAAAAAAGATTTTACATTAGAATTAGAAAAAAAATACAATGTAGGGGTAAAACAGTAATAGTCGGAAGTGGAATATTCTAGCAAGGATTGTACGGATGTCAAAGGGTGAACATGTGTTTGTTTCTCATTCTGGTGGCCCTAATGGGTGTTGGGTGTTGAGCAAAGTTGATTTGATAAGGCCAGCATCATATTGGCAGCTCAACAGCTTAGGAACTTGATAGGTGCTTGCTTGGATTGTTAAAATCTAAGATCTCGACTTCGGTATGTCGACTCGGCATTGGGCTAATATAGGTTAGAATGTCTGATAGATTAGGTTCTTAAGATCTTAGACCTTGGTACTGATGGGAGTTGTCAGCTTTTATGGGAACTTCCTCCTTTTAAGAGATGGTGAATAGGTTGGAAGAGTTCGAGACACATATCAAGTCAGCTCGGAGGAGTTCTTCTTCTTTTAGGGTTAGATCCTTCTAGGTTAGTCAGCTTACTAGGGCGACAAGTCCTTGTGCTCAAGATCGTGTTATTGGCCCCTAATTCCTATCACATAAATTCTTGAAATTCAAAATATGAAGCCAAATAATTTGGATCATCTCATGTATTCATCCTTGAATAGTAGTGAAATGCTCCAATAAGTATATTAGAAGCAACAACATAAAAGTAAATTTGCTTATCCTTCTTTTGTAGGTTTAACCTACTACCTTCTTACAAACACCAAGAAAGAGATATTATCTCTCCCTCTCACTGAGAAGTTGGTACCAAACCACTCTCCATAAAGCAACCTTAGAGCTCTTTTCTCTCAATAAAGAGATCTAGCTCTTGTTGTGTGCAAGGTACTCCTATCTTATAGTAACAAATAAGATCTACCATAAGTCAATTCAAAGGGATTATGTATCCTTAAAGATGATTAAAGGTTTTAATTTAGAATATCAATTTGTTACTGGTAGTTTTCAACTGTAGGCCTTCTCAAAGAGAACTTATTCTAAGGCCCATTCCCTAGAGATGGCAAAGACCAAATAGAAGTAGACGAAGAGGACAAATAGGTTACAACCAACCAAATTTTCTACCTAAAGCTGAATAATGCAGAAGGATCTACAAAGCCCATTAGCATAATAAACTCTCTTTCAACTCTTATAAATACAAGCTATCCCCCTTAATAAAGGGATCCAAATTCGGCTTCTCCCTCTTATTGTTGATAGCTTACTCTTGATCATCATCCTTGACTTGAGCACCAGAGTACATATGCTAGAATCACTTTTGGCACATCTTGATAGCTCACATTTGCTCATCTTCTAGGTTCGATTGAGCTTAGCCAAATCAAACCTCAATTGAGGACTTTTGACAATTGGGAGTACATCGTCAACTCTATTGATATTGTAGAGTTAAAGAAAATAAAAGATTGTAGCAAGAATGCATAAGAAAGGGTAAGTGTCCATCTTGTTCTTTGGTTTTCTTTTGTAATTTTTATTGAAATTAGTGACATCGTAATCTTAAGAAAGGGTTATTGTTAAAAGGTATGAATAGGTAGCAAATCTCATTCAGAGGATGTCTAATCTATATAAGGATTTGAGTAATTGATTCACCCCTTTCTCCTTTCCTATAGAATGATAAGATCTAATGAAATCTAAGAATTCGATTGTTAAATAATAAGGGATAATCTTTTGTAAATTCATGATTTGGTGTTTAAAGATGAAATTCAATCAAAGTTTAGGTTTTAGACTCTTTAAATTCATTTGGAATGTTTAAAATTATAGTTGATTGGCTCGTATTTTATGGTACTAAACCCTTGCAAAGAGTCATGGTCGATTGCCCTAAGCAATGGTTGATTGGCCTCCATGACCAACCTAACTAATTGATTGGCTCCCTTAGGTGGTTGTTTGACCCCCTTTGAATTAGCTAGGCAACCGACTTACCTATGTCCTAGTTGACTTAATGACTCTTTCCTTATCCCATATTAACTTCTTTAAGACCTTTGAAGTGAATTGTCAGATTATTTAAGCAACCATGACTATTTAAGCATGGTGTTCAAGATTGTTAGACTATTGAAGCAAAGTCAAGAAAAAGTGAATTGTCAGTGGCCTGCATATATGAAGAACCCAAACCTGTTAACAACTCTAAATAATAATAATAATAATAATAATAAGAGAAGTGAAAAGGACAAGTTTTTCTTTAAATTGATTCCAAACTAGTCTTTTTATCCAACTTTTTTTGCCCTAGTGCCTAGTTTGTCACTTTCAAGCATGATACCTACCTCAATTTTCTTTCCAATAGACCTTGGTGCCCAATTTTGTCACGTTCAAGCATAAGTCCTATGATGCGTATTGCAGGCAATGGAACTCGGAAGGAAGATGATGGAATCTAGGTTCGAGTGAGAATAGAAAATAGAGGGTGAGAACAAGGGGTTTTGAGTGTGAATGTAGAGGGATATCACTTATCAAGACACAAACACAATCAAGAGGTAAGCTCAAAATAAGGTTCGATATAACTCACGAGTACTAAATATTGCTCGGGGTTTCAAATGAAAGGTTAGATGCGACGCACTAACTCTCTCAAATGAAGGGTTCATTACAATCTTAGGGTTAAGATTGATAAGAATACAAGAAAGATTAAGGAGTTACTCAACACTTAATAATCCAGCAAATGCAAGCTCTGATAGCTTAAATATAGCCTTCCTCAAAAGAGGAAAGTTTCATTGTAAAATATGATTGTCTGCGTATATATCTTTTGTCTGTACAAATGTTGCTATTTATAGCAAGTCCTAAACTCTAGTAGCAAAATTGTAATTAATGTATAAGGCCTTAGACCCTAAAGAGTTGGGCCCATAAATAAAATAAAGGAAAACATGTACAAAAATACAAAATTGTGTGTTTTACGGAGTAAGTCGGCATGCAGTCACTCGGCATGTCCTAGAAGGAGTAGTATCAGAATTAGATGAGGTCGGTAGTTGGATGTATGAGTTTGAGAAGGAGTTCCTAAGGTCTTGCGTGGCTTAGCCGAGACACTAAAGAGCTCGACTCATAATTACTGAGTTCTATACTTAGTTGGCACTAATGTTTTCGTGCTGTGTTGAGTGGATCCCACTTTCAGCAACGTAGTCTCTTGGCTACTCGGTCAATGACAAATTTGTTGCCGAGTGGTTATTTTTCTTCCTTTTGTCCTTCTGGCTTTGACTTGGTCTCTTCAAGCATTGATCGGCCTTAGCTTCGGACAGGTCTGCCTCGACTTGTATGTAGTTGGAGGCTGATTCCCATCATCTTACCTCTATTTTTCTTCCCACTCGATCCTCTTAACCATTTTAAGTTTCATGATATTCACCTAAGTTCAAATAAAGGGGCCCAATTCTTAATGTCTAATATGAGATTTCTTTTTGCTATTTTATGGGTGGGGGGTGGGGTTGCTTAGCCCCTAGCACCTAAATCAAGTGACTACAATGAGTTAGTCTCTCTCTTATGTCAACCCTTCAAGTCAATTTTGTCAATTCTAAGTAAATTACACAGTTGAGAAAATTTTGTAAGAAACTTGATCAATTTTTCAATAACCATCAATCCAAGATGGTGTTTAAGTTTTGTTAAAGCCTATCAATCTAAGATAGTGTTCAAGTTAAAGCCCATCAATCTAAGATGGTGTTCAAGATTAAAGCCCATCAATCCAAGATGGTGCTAAGCTTATCAATCCAAGATGGTGCTAAACTCATCAATCCAAGATAGTGTTCAAGTTTTGTTAAAGCCTATCTATCTAAGATAGTGCTATGCCCATTAATCTAAGATGGTGTTCAAGTTCAAGTCCGTCAATCCAAGATGGTGTCCATGCCTAAAGCCCAAGATGGTGTTATACCCATCAATCAAAGATGGTGTTCAAATGTTTGCTAGTGATAAATTTTTCAATAACCATCTATCTAAGATGACCATTTGAGATTTACTTTGTTTTGATGGGAATCGGCCTTCGACTACATCCAAACTAAGGTAGATCTGTTCAAATCCAAGGTCGAGTTGAAGCCAGAAGAATGAGAGGAAGAAAAATAACCACTTAGCAACAAGTCTGTCTTTGGCTGAGTAGCTGAGAGACCACGTTACCGAGAGTAGGATCTACTTGGCATGGCATGGCATGGAGAGACTAAGGCTAACTAACCATAGAACTCAACAACTATGGACTGACCTCTCTAGTGTCTTGACTAAACTACGTGAGACTTCAGGGACTCCTTCCCGAACCTGTACATCCAATTACCGATCCCATCCGGTTCGAATACTACTTCTTCCAAGACATGCCGAATGACTGCATGCTGATTTCCCTGTAAAACGTACAGTTTTGTATTCTTATACATGTTTTTCTTTATTTTATTTATAAGCCCAATTCTTTAGGGTTTAAGGCCTTGTATATTAATTGTAGTTTTACCATTAGGTTTTAGGATTTGCTATAAATAACAACATTCATACAAACAAAGGATATATACGCAGATGATCATATTTTACAATGAAACTTTCCTCTTTCGAACAAGGCTATATTTGAGCTATAAGAGCTTACATTTGTCAAATTATTAAGTATTGGGTAACTCCTTAATCTTTCTTGTGTTTTTATTAAGCTTAACCCTAAGATTGTGATGAACCCTTCATTTGAGCGAATTAGTGAGTCGCATTTAACCTCTCATTTGAAACCCCAAGCAATATTTAATGTTTGTGAGTTGTATCGAACCCTATTTCGAGCTCACCTCCCGATTGTATTTGTGTCTTGGTGCGTGATATCCCTCTACATTCACACTCAAAACCCCCTGTTCTCACCTTCTATTTTCCGTTCTCACTTAAACCCAGATTGCATCATCTTCCTTTCGAGTTCCGCTGCCCGCGATACAAATCATCTTGGTATCGAAGCTTTGGGGAGACACACATGCTAGTGTTCTTCAAAGTTTGGTTAACCATTTGAATAATTGTTTGTCATCATTTTGTAGTATAGTGTGTTTGTATTTTTAGTAGTCATAGAATTAGGCTGTTGAGTCGAATAATAGTAATTTGGTAGTTAATTATAGTTGTTGTGGAAGTGTTTGTCAGTTATTGGTAGTTATAGAAGCCGAATAGTAGGCATTTCTAGGTTACTGTAGTGTTTTTGTTGTAAGATGTGTTTATTCAATTTTCTGGAGATTACTGTATGGACAACAATGTTGAAAGATAGTGTCAATAATAGTGGTGATAGTCCTTGCGGAAGTTTGAGACAACGTATTGATAACTTGGAATATCGGATTCAAAATCTCACCGACTCTATCCAATAACTCACTGGTTTAGTCAGAGGTTGCAAACGTAATGGCTGAGAAGAAAGAAGGGAGCGAACACTAGCCAATAGAAGTGGTTCCAATGAACTTGACAACGATGAGCGACAATCAAGGAGAGCTACCGAGCTGAGAAGGAGAGAAAACCTACCTGTGCCAAGAAGAAGAAATGAAAGGAATGTTAACTCCAAAGCAAATCAAGAAGCTCGGAGAAGAGAGTCGAGGTTGAGAAGAGATGTGGCCGAGCGAAGCTCTAACAGAAGTGGCTGATCCGAGATGAACCAACTAGCTTGGAATGCAAGAGATGAACCCCAAGCACCTGGCTGAGGACTTGATAATATCAAGCTTAAACTGCCAACCTTCTATGGAAGTAGTTGACCTGAAGAGTTCTTTGACTAGGTTCTCCAAATCGAGAAGTTGTTCATGTGCTACGAGTGTCATGATCAAACAAAGGTCAAGCTGGCTTCGTTATCCCTTGTTGAATATGCAAGTCTTTAGTGGGATAAGTTAGTTACCAAGCGAGATGCTAAAGGAGAAGAGCTGATAGGAACTTGAAGGCTTATGAAGAGATTGATGAATCAACACTTTATGCCGACTTACTTTAAGCAAGAGATGCTCCATGCCTTCCAACACCTAAGGCAAGATCTAAACACTGTTGAAGGGTATTTACAGGAGTTTGAGACCTTGATGTCAAGATGTGAGATTGCCGAGCCACAAGACCATAACATTGTTAGGTTCCCGAGTAGACTCTAAGACGACATTGTCGACATAGTCGAACTCTAACTATTCAACTCATTGGATGAGCTGATCAATTTAGCATTAAAGATGGAGAGATAGAGGAGAAGAAGGCATCGGAGGTCGACTAGCTGACTTCAACAAGGCATCCTTGAGCCTGAGCGGTATGTCGAGAGAAAAGGGCTAAAGAAGGAGAAAGGAAAGCCTAGTCGACCAGTTCATGATGAGAAAGAAAAGGAACTCGGCAACAAGGCCCAAGATGTGAGGTGCTTCAAATGTTTAGGCTATGGACATATTGTGTCCTAATGCCTAAATAAGAGGGTCATGGTCTTGAAAGGCAAATGACCAAATGCTCAAATAGAGAGTCAGAGTGACAAGAATTCGAAAGACTAGTTGATAAAAGAAAATGTCTATGCCGAATATCTAGATGAACTCTTAGCCATGGTGACATGAGCCGATTTGAAAGCAAATCTCGGATAGAGGGAAATTTTATTTCATATTTGATGTTTGGTGCATAGAAAGACCTGTTCTCTAGTAGTTGATGGTGGAAGCTACACCAACATCGTCTCTATCGAGTTAGTGGAAAAAATGAAGCTACCGACCTACCCGCACCCCTAACCCTATGGATTGAAGTGGTTTAATGATAAGGGTATGGTTTATGTGTATAAAAGAGCTCAAATAGCATTCATGGCTAGGCAGTATGAGGATGAGATTGAATTCGATGTGGTCCCTATGAATGCCGCAAATTTACTTCTTAGCCAACCATGGGAGTATGACTAGAAAGTGATCCATGATGGCTTCCTCAACACTTACACAGTTCGGAAGGATGGGAAGAGCTATTACTTGACCTTTATGAGAGTTGAGGAAATCCAAAGACACTTGGCACCCATGATGAAGCGAAAAAGGAAGAGGAGTTTATTCGACATCCTAACCTATGCTCAATGTTTAACGTCAAGGATGACTTCCTTTTGGACCCACAGTAATGATAGGAACCAGCCTCCGATTATATCCAAGCCAAGGCAGACTTATCCGAAGCCGAAGTTGAAGTTGATCAATGCTTGCTGAGGTTGAGCTAAAGCCAAAAGGATGAGAGGAAGAAAAATAACTACTCGGCAACAAGTATGTCATCGACTTAATAGCCGAGAGACCACGTTGTTGAGAGCGGGATCCACTCGACACAGCATAGAGAGACTAGTGCCGACTAACTATAGAACTCAATAATTATGGGATGACCTCTCTAGTGTCTCGGCCAAGCCATGCGAAACTTTAGGGACTCCTTCCTGAACCCATATATCTAACTGCTAACTCCGTCCAGTTCGGATACTACTCCTTCTAAGACATATCGAGTGACTGCATACCAACTTCCCCTATAAAATGCATAGTTTTGTATTCTTGTACATATTTTTCTTTATTTTATTTATGGGCCCAATTCTTTAGGGTTTAATGCCTTGTATATTAATTACAATTTTGCCACTGGGATTTAAGACTCATTGTAAATAGCAATATTTGTATAGGCAAAGGATATATACGCAGACGATCATATTTTACAGTGAAACTTTCCTTTTTTAAGCAAGGCTATATTTGAGCTATTAGAGCTTACATTTGCTAGATTATTAGTGTAGAGTAACTTCTTAATCTTTCTTGTGTTCTTATCGATCTTAACCCTAAGATTGTGGTGAACTCTTCATTTAAGCAAGTTAGTGAGTCGCATCTAATCTCTTATTTGAAACCTTAAGCAACATTTAGTATTTATGAGTCGTATTAAACCCTATTTCGAGCTCACCTCTCGATTATGTTTGCATCTTGGTGTGTGATATCCCTTTACATTCACACTCAAAACCCCTTGTTTTTACCCTCTATTTTCTGTTCTCACTCAAACCTAGATTCCATCATCTTCCTTCTGAGTTCTGTTGCCCATGATACGCATCATGATTCCTCTAAAAAAACCATATTTTACTGTCCATCTGAGATAGTATCTTTAGGTTTCTAGCAATCTCATAGAGCGTCATCCCATCTTACATCTCTTTTAGGGTTATAGTTAACTCGTGGGGCACTATACCATTCAAAAACCCACTCTTGTGTCTTAACTAATTCTTAGAGCATCCTCTTTCTCTTTTAACATATTTTTCACTATTCACTCAAATCCCTAGTAGATCAGGCCTAGTGTAGCTAGTTATTTGTAGCGTTACTTAGAATAGGTACATCCCCAGGGAAAAAATGATGTTCTTTTGTCTTTATAGTAAAGTTTTACGCAGACTTCACTGCAAAGAGGGGTAGTTATAGAAACCTTATTTTTGTCCTTTATAATTTTTAAAGTTTCTTTTATAATAAAGAAAAAGGGTCTTAATTAAAAAAATTAGAAAATTTAGAAAAATTCAAAAATCAGAATATATATATATATACACACACAAATAGTTTAGGAATAAACTCTTAACAATGTTTATCTTATTTAGTTAGTTCTTTTTAAATTAGACTCTTCTTTATTTTTAACCATATTTATCTTATTTAGTTAGTTCTTTTTAACTTAGGCTTAGTTGTTATCTTTAAATAAACATTCTTTATAAAGAATAACAAGGCATGGGCCAACAACCCATTTAGTATAACATTTAGTGTTGGTATGCTAGTAAATAAAGAAGTCTTAGGTTTAAGTCTTATTATAGGCAGTCTGTGCCTTTTATCTTTTTCTCCTCCAATACATGCTACATGTCAATGATTGATTAGGGTACGTATCAATGTTGACACTAGCATACCAGACCATGTGGTTGATGTGGCACTACGTTAGAATGTATTTTCCTTCCCATTCTTTCCTTTTCCTAGCAAACCTAGCCCAACCCCCCCACTATGGATTGATTTTTTTTGTGTTCAGCACATGATTTCCATCAAATTAATGATGGAATCGTGTGCTAAGCTTAAGATACTTCAAATCCAATATAAGAACTTGTCTAGATTTGTAAGTTGAGATATTCAAAATCGAATCAAAATTGACAAGAAGCATAAATGTGCGACTTGAGACCAAAGTTGACCAAGTTTAATTTGAGCTTCATCATTGGATTTTGAAGCTTCCATTGCTTCATTTGGGTAAGTTCAGACACAATTCATTACGTTTTGATTGACAACTTTCCCAACTTTGAATCAAATCATGAAGTTTAAGCTTGATCAAATGTACGAATTTAATTTTCAAATTTAAGTTGATTGGAAGTTTTCCACATTTAATCTTCAATCAATTGGTATAAATGGGGGTCAAGAAACACGTTTTGCACATCAACTCTCATTCAAACACTTGAGAATCACACTACCTAGCTCCCTTTCTCTTTAAGCGGCATCTAAACCCTCTCTCTAAAACTGGATAGCACTTGATGCTTTTTGAGCTTAGTTCAACCACTTATAGACTTCCCCTTGGCCTAAACTTCTGATCCCAACTTCTATCTCACTTTATTGTGACCCCTAACTACACCATCAAACCATTATTCTTGAAACCATAACCATTGCGTAGACACCATACGAACTCCACCAACAACTGCACCCCACTTGAAAACAACTCCACTAGGACATTCACAACTCACCTAAACCCCTTGTCAATGCAACCACGACCTTTGACGACCACCCATAAGCATCACATGAACTCTCTCTCTTTAGCCCCAATCGACCACCTAGCTCTACCACCTAAATGGCCACTAAATGTGGTGGCACTCAAAAAACACAACATTTTCCAATTAAATACTTATAAAAACTAAGTTTCTTGCTTGAAATTTGCTCAAAAATGGCTACAAGCACCACCTTATGCGCTACTGCTGCTTTTCCTTTCTTGTTGCATGTTCAATGCATGTGAATCGAGTTGGGTAACCTGCGAATCGACTCGTTACTTGTGCCCCTGACCTGCATTGATAACCCTAGTCTAGTCTTTTTTTTTCTTACTTAATTTTATTTTGTTGAGTTGTATTTTATTTTCTCTAATATTGTAAAAAGAATCCAAAAAAAGAAGAAAAAAAAAGAAAAAGAAAAAAAGAAGGAGAGAGGAAAGAAAGGAAAGTTTTATTTTATTTTCTTATATTAGCATGTTTTAGTTAAAAACAAAAAATAAAAATAAAATAGAAATGAAGAAAGAAAAAAAAAATGTTAATCATTTAGAAAAAACTTAGCTTCAAAACTAAAAATTAATAAACCTTTTTTCCCCCTCAAAGTTAAGGCTTCTTTATAATCTTTTTCAAGAAACTAAAATAATTAAAATTATGATCCTTCTTTTTAGATGTTTTTCTTAAATAAAATAAAATGGCTAAAAAACTTAAACTCAATCATATTTTAGAATTAAAAGAAACCAACATGCCGAAAGTGAAACCAACCGAACTACAGAAGTTTAATTCCTATTAGAGGGTATGTAGGCACTTACAAGGCATCTTAAAATAGGAAAATTTGTCTTTATTTTTATTTTCCCTTTTGTAAAAAAAATTAATTTTTTTACTTTCTTCTCTTTTTTGTAAATAAAAATTGATCTTCTTTATTTGTAAATTTAGAATTAATTCTTCTAGTTAAAACGGCATTTTGAAAATAAATTAAATTTGAAAGGTTAAGGTGATATTATTTAGGGTTTAATAGGTTAGCTTATGCACTCAAAATCTTTGGTTTCATAAATCTTTTTTTTTTCCTAAATTGATTTTATTGAAGACCGATAATTAAGTTATAACAAATTCATTCAATTGATTTTAACTTAACTATTTTCTTGATCTCATTCGGGTGGCAACTCCAAGCATTTTTTAATAGATCCTTTAGAAATCAAGTTTTTCTCATTTCTTAGTCGAGAGTTTATATTAAATGGATATAGGGTTTGTTATAAATCGGATTAAGGAAAATATAAACTGAAAAAAAATTTAGGCTCGACAGATCTTACTCTTGATTTAATCACCTTTAAATTTGAAGTATTTAATAAACTGTAAATTTAATGATTTAGATTTAAAAACATGGAAATGAATAGTTGATAATAAGCGAAACCAGTCCAGTCAAAATAAAGGACAGAACCATAGAATCATAGTTGCTCATTTTAGTTTTACTACTATTCACTTTTTCCATTTCTTTTTCTTTTTCTCAATGCCATTAATTCCTAAATTCATCTTATTCTTCTATTCTTTTATTTTCCTCATTTGACTTTCCACATTTTAAGAATTGCTTTTATAGAGAACATATTAGTGCATCTTTTCTTTCCTTCTTGATACTTTCATGTTAATTAGTAGAATTAATATTTTCATATTGGGAATGATAGGGATGTCTCTTGTATAGTTATCTTTCATAAATCCTTATAGAGATATGTTTATGGAGACGAGTCATTCGGGCATTTGAAAAGCATTCTATATCCTACTTGAGTGATATTATTGACTGTATTGCCATCGTGTTGTACTCAAGATAAATAACTATTACAAAAGATACAATCTTGCAATGGTATCATTGTAAAAAGGAAGCAAATTGTGCTTTAAATAAGTAGCTTTCTATACCTATACATATTTTTATAGTAAAAATAGGAGATAATTGTAAATACACCCTTAAACTAAATATCGATAATTTAGAGTTTTAGCAATGGTTTGAAATGTGTATGTACATTTTCAAAAGTTCTAAAGAGGTGGAGTTACACTTTTGAAATTATTATCAACCTTTATGCACAACTCGTTAAATAAAACATGTACAAATTGTTATTATATTGCATTTTTGTGATGTAAAAGTAAATAACCTTAATTATGGAATTGCAAGAGAGTCCATAGAATTAATTAAAATGTGACCTGATTCTTTTTTCTTTTTTCTTTTTTTTTTTTTGTTTTAGAGTCATCGCACTTTTATTAAAAAATGGTACAGTGTTCTTTTTATTTTAAACATATTTTAATTTTTATCATGTAAGACTTTTATCTTGTACAATTTGCTTTTTTTAATACTCATATATGTAGTTTTGAGTTATCTATATTATTAATGCAAATGAGACCTTAAGTAACCGCTTCTCTTAAAATTACATATTTACTCTCTATTTACTATTCTTTAATAAAAAAATAACAATAAAATGAACTATTAAAATTATAATTAATGAATAAATATGTCTACTTACTCATTTTTCTCTCTTTTCATTTCTCCACTTATTTTGTATTTTCTCTCTCCCACTTTTCCACACTCTTCCACTAACTACACTTACATCTCTTTTTTCTCTTTCCTACTTATCTATACTCTCCCATCAATTATGCTTACATCTCTCTTTTCTCTCTCTCTCTTTTCTATACTCTCTTACTAACTGCACCTCTCTCTCTCTCTCTCTATATATATATATATTGTATTTTTTGTACACGCAACACGGATGCATCGATCGCTAGTGTATCTATATTACTCTAACATTGATAGTTCTGAAAGATTGTACAATTTACTTTCTAAAAGGTTTGCATCAATTGATGATATGCATGTAAGTATCCATTTGTATCTATGGTTGGACATATTTTCTAATGATATGTTAAAAAGAAAACGAAAATAAAGAAAACATGTGGATTAACAAAATACGGTCTAATATACATATTTTCTTCATTTTTCTTTTTTGCATAATTAGAAAACTCTATATATTAAATTGTGTTTTCATTTACCTTAAAATATTTCCTGATTTAATATGACATTGATTTTTGTGATTGAGAAATTAGATTAGTTATACTTTGAATTTTTTTATATTATTGTGATTCATGATTATGCTATTCATTAATTAGCGATTTAATAAAATACATGTACATGTAGATGTATAATAAAAGATATTTATGTATAAAATCATTTATTTATATGTATTTTATTAATTTTTTAAAAAGAAGCATTTTTTATTTTATCTTATGATTTTTTGGAAGTACCATTAATTAAAAATAGGAAAACAAGAAAGACACGATCATACTTGTTTCGTTTGCCAATTAGAATGACTGTTGATGTTTTACATTTATATTTTGCAACTGCTCTCTTCTAACCTTTTATTTTTAAAAAAACTTTTTTAGGTAATAAAAACATTTTTTAACCAAGCAAAAGAGGTTCAAATTGTTTGCTTTTATACTAAAAAAATAAGTCTTTGTTTTTATCACTTTTTTCCCATTTGGTCTTAACTATTGAACAATTACTTTTATGTCTCTTTTCAATATAATTTTATTGCAAACAAGTTTCGACACTTCAAATCATCGGAATTAATATCATTCATCATAGCATAATTAAGATTTATCTTCTTTTCTATGATGTGTAAATTTAGTTTATACTATTACTTATAAATTTAAATCAAATTTTGATTTTTCTTAAAATGTTTAAAACCATGCTCCTATTTTTTATTTTTTTATTTTTTTCAATAAAATTTTATGTTTATTTTATTTTCACACTTTTCTAAACAAATTTCAAATAACTTTTCTAGAACATATGATGTTAAGTTGTTGTGATTTAAATCTTATCAAAAGTTGCCATTGGTTTTTAGGTTTAATTAAAAGATGGAAATTTTTTATTGGTATATTTATGTTAATACTGAAAAGGCATGGTAACAAAAAAAGAAAAAAGAAAAAAGAAAAGAAAAGATCATCTTTTTCTGTTGATATTTTATTTTTAAACATAAATATATTTTAAAATTAACCTACGCATTACGCGGGGCATTAACTAGTTATTATATAATTATATAATTTTAAAAACTTTTTCCATGGTCTCAACTTAGTTTTACATATTGGTAATTTCTAGAATCAATCTTTTTGGCTTTATAAATAGATTTTGGAAGTGTTTATGTTATTATACATTTTTAATTTGACCTTTCTAAATACTATCCTCCTCAAAGAACAACAAAAATTGTTTTACTTTTTTAATTTGGAATTATACCTTTTCAATTTAATATTTTTAAGAAAAGTGCATTGCCTCACTTTTTTAAGTAGTATCTCTTCATAATACAATATAAATTGTTTTACATTTTCTAGGAAACATTAATTCATTTTTTTCAAAGGTTTCTTTTTAAATTTATTTAACAAAGGGAAATGAAAGAGAGATGACTATTAAAAAAACGGTTGGGTTTTCTTTTTGATGAGCGAAAGGGATTGCCATTGAAATTATAAGACGTTCCATTCACTTTGAACAACCATTTTACCCTACTCTTTTGGACCAAAATTTGTTATGCATTTGTACTATAAGACCATTCAACCTTTTCATTTTTTCCCACGTAGATTCCTTTCCTATAACAAATTTTTTTAGTTAGTGAGCCTTTTTTTTAACCAAATTAATTGGTAGCCGATTTGATTATTTGCTTTTGTTACCATCCCCCTCAATATCTTAATCATTAAGCATTGATTTACTTTTGTCCCAGTTTCCATTGAATTCCACCATAACAAGTTCGGACGCTTCAAATTATTAGAGCCAATACCATTCATACCAAAATTTAGGTATATCTTCTTTTCATAATTTGCAAGTTAAGTTTATATTACTACTTACAAATTTGAAATTGAAATTTGATTTCTCTTAAAATATTCAAAACCGCAGCTCTTGCTTCCATTTTTTTTTTTTAATTTACTTTGTATAAAGTCCTATGTTTGTCTTTTTTTCATATTTAAAACTTCAACTAATTTTTATTTTTATTTAAGAAAATAATAAAAACATATTGAGATTTAAACATCGAAAGCAATAAGTCTTAACTCTATCCAACTAGTTGACCACGCTCGAAGACAAAGACAAAGAAAACGCTTAAAGCGATGGCTCAACTAACCAATCAAAAGATACTACAAGAATTTCCCATAGAGATTCAGTTCTAACAAATGTTCCAGGTGCATATGAGAAATGTTGTATTTTTGGGGAAGCAAGCAATCCAAAGGATATGGAGGATGATAATGGAAATGACCAACAAGAGGATTTTGAGATACATGATAAAGGTAAAGGAATTAAAATTATTTCTTTCTCAAAGTTAGAAAAATCAGTAATTCGATCACCATAGAGATATACATTAATTTTAAAAAGCTTGGGGGGGGGGTAACCTAGGATATCAAGTCATGGATTACAAATTAAAACGAATGCGGAGGGTAATAAAGCAATTTTAAATTGGTGCACGCTGGGAATGGATTCTACCTGGGTACCTTCGATACTGAAGCTGATATAAACTGGGTAATCCAAACAGGACCCTCGTTTGTAAACGGAAATTTCTTAGCTATAAAGAAATTGATTCCCAGTTTCAAAGCATCCATGACCGAAATGGATTCAATTGCTGTCTAGGCAAGAATATAGGAGATTCCTATGGATTACCATTCGCCTACAGCTATCAGGAAAATTGAAGAAGCCCTAGTACCTATCCTAAAGTTTAACACGTATACGGTTGGCCTTGAGAGGGGAAAATTTGCACGTATATGCGTGCAAATAAACATGACCATTCCCCTCATACATTCATTCAATGGTAATCGATAACTTACCTCATAATGTGCAATATGAAAGTCTAACTAATTTCTATTCTTGATGTGGATGCATAGGTCATAATAAACCCTCTTATCCTCTTTTAGAACAAAATGAAGAGGAACATAGGATTGATCAAGAGTCCAATGAGTTTCACAAACGATTGGAAAATGAAAACCAACATCAACCGATGAAACCTACAGAAAAGACAGAAGTTAGTCGGCATAATAATGATGAGGAATATGGGAACTGGATAAAGGTTGAAAGAAGGAGACGTAATGGAAACAAGGACCCAGATAGAAACTAAGCTGCCTTAGAAAAAAACAAAATTAGATGCTCCAGAGACAGTGAAGCAGATGAAACCAAAAGAGAATCCAGAAGTTACACCCAAGGAGTACAGAAAGGTAACTGAAGGGACTCATGGACATGACAAAAATGGAAAGGAAACTGAATTGAGTCAGTTACAAGAGAAGGATAAGGAAAGGACTAGCCTAACCAAGGGACTGTCAGCTAAAGGAAGCCAAACAATCAACCACATTGATGATTCTGATTCAATTCAGACTCGAGGTAAGGGAAAGGAGAGAGTCTATCAAATTAAAGGAATCTTAGCTAAGGGCAAACAAACCGATGATCAACATATTGATGGTGCTTTGAATGATAATTCCTGTCCATCAATGAGCAATAAAGAGAAAAATGAAGAAATACCTGCCTCTTCGAGTGGTATAAACAGACTAAATAGATCCATTTCAGCTAAACCAAAAAAGAAGCATTGGAAACAAAGAGCACAAGAACATGGAGCCTCGCTATCAACTCAAATTTTATGTCCAGCTAATTCACCTAGCTTCCAGTTTGCCCAGCCACCACCCCAATGCTCTAGTTTGGGCATTTCCATCCCAAAACAATGTTATGAAGATAGCAATAGAGCTGACGACAAGAGAGAGGATCCAATATTTGTGTTTACATCCAAACATGGTCCCAACAATGTCTTTCGAAGAGACTCACCCTCATGGAAGGATGTATCATCTACCCCAAGGCCAAACAGTGGCAACCATGAAGGAAGGAATCCTAACAGCTTGTACTTCCAACTGGACTATGGGACTAATACTGCAGGGACTACTCTTCAAATGGAAACTGACAATGCAGACCCTGATGGAGCTGCTACATCTTTATCCCGTAGTCCAAGTTCAGATTCCAACCATCCCAATCACAGTGTACCTAACGGAGGGGTTCATCAACCAATAGATCTTTCCACCATGGGATACTACATCAACACTGGTAATCAGCCAAGCCAGGCCATGCTGGATGCAAATAGAGATCAACAAGTACATGAGGGGAGGAAATGAAACACCAGTCCTTCATGCCTAGTTCAACATGACTTCCACCTTGCTCAACCCATCTGCCATGACTCAAGAGAATATCATGCTTAGGAGAACGTGATTTAAAATTCTTTCTTGGAATGTTAGGGGAGTACATTCAGGGGCGAGAAGACAGGAGATTGAGCAACTCACTCAATGGAATGAACCTGATATAATGTGTTTGCTTGAAACAAAGCTCAACAGGAAAGAAGCCATAACCTTATAAGGTGCACTAGGATTTCATCTTATGCTGTGTTGTGAAGTAGTAGACCAGAGTGGAGGGATCATGGTGATGTGGAATGATGAAAGAGCCATTGTGAATGAGGTGCATGCAGGAACTTAGGAAATGACCATCTCTGTTCAGGTACCTCATTCTACTTCTAAATAGTTCGTTTCATCGGTTTATGCTAGTCCAAGATAAGCTTCTTTGGCAAGATTTGTTGATGTTAAATGATACATTAAATGGTACTTGGCTAATATAGGAGATTTTAAAGAAATTTTAGGGTAGGGTGCAGTTGTTAACTAAAGGAGAGCCTAAGAATATCGCAACTACATGAATTTTTGTGGAATATTGGACTTAGGTTTCATAGGGAAAAGATTCACCTGGTCTAATCGAAGTAAGACCTTAGCTGGGCTTATCCAAACTTGCATAGATCGAGCTTGGGCTAGTAACCACTGGTCTTGTTTTTTCCCTCATGCCAAGCTTTAACATTTAAATTGCCTAGGCTTTGATCATGTGCCTCTTCTTCTTAATATAAAACCTGATGGACTCCGAAGATTTGAGCAAACTAAAATAAGGTCGTTTAGGTTCCGAGAAATGTGGTTGGAACACCCCCAGTTCAAAGCCTTCCTAAATAGTTGCTGGTCATATCCACAACTTAATGTGGTTACGGACCTTCGACTGTTACAACAGAATCTAAGGGAATGGAATAAGAATGTATTTGGAATGGTGTGGTATAAGAAACGAATCATAATGAAACAAATTTTCCAAACACAAAAACAGATAGTTAACACTCCTTCGCAGGTCTTATTCACAGGGAAATGTTTCTTAAGAAAAAACTCTATGGAGTTTTGAAGCAAGAAAGTAGCCTATGGGTGCTAAATCAAGAACAAATTGGTTTTTGAGAGGAGAACAGAACATAAGGTTTTTTCATAACTTTTCCTTAGCAAGATGAAGAAAAGCCTCAATTTATAGCCTATATGATCAGTGGGGTAATTGGATACAGGGTAAGGAGCAACTTCAATTGCTCATAACAAAATTCTACTCTAATTTATTCCATACACAACATGTGGCTACAAAACTGACAGATGATAGTATCTCTTTATTAGAAGGGGGCCTTACTAAGGAAATGAAATTATACCTCTCGAAGGAGGTTACACCCAACAAAATCAAGAAGGCATTCCTTCAAATAAGCCCAAGGAAATCACCTAGGGATGATGGTCTACATTCCCTATTCTATACCACGTGTTGGGATATAGTAGGGCATACTGTCATTGATTTCATCAAGTCTGTTTTTCGGGCCACCAAAATTCCAAGTGAGATCAATAAAACTCTCTTGCTTCTGATACCAAAGTTTCAGGGGGCAAATTGATTAAAGGATTATTGTCCTATAAGCCTTTGAACCACACTTTACAAAGCTATAATGAAAATCTTGATCAATCGGCTTAGACCCTATCTAGACTCCTTCATGAGTCATACCTATGGTAGTTTCATTCTTGGTAGGAGTGCACAGGACAATGTGATTCTTCTTCAGGAAATCTTACACTCTTGCAGTAAGAAGAAAGGGCACAAAGGATGGATGATAATCAAGTTAGGACTTCAGAAGGCTTACGACCAAATGAATTGGAGTTTTACAAGGCTAGCCTTGAGGAAACTGAATTTTCCTATCACCTAGATTAACCTGATAGGTCCTGCTTTGGCAACAACCCAATTCTCACCCATTCTTAATGCTGAGAAGTTACCTTTCTTCCCTTCTAACAGGGGAACAAGGCAATGAGATCCCCTATCTCCGTACCTATTTATCTTTACGATAGGATGTTTAAGTAGAATGATTCAATAGAAAGTGGAATTAAGGAAATGGCAGCCAAGTAGATTTAGGGGATCCAACTTAAGGTTAACCCACTTGCTCTTCACAGATGACCTAGTCCTACTTGGTGAAGCTAACTCATGAAATGCCTTGGAAATGATTTCAGTCATGCAAAAATTCCAGGAAGAATTTGGCCAAACTATTAACCTGGCAAAGTCAAGGGTTATTTCCTCATATAATGTCAGTCAGGAGCCGAAATAAAGCATAGAAGGAATACTGTGTATTAAACACTGCCAGCAATTTGGTCAATATCTGGGCTTCCCTCTAAATAATGCAAGAAAAACTACAAAAGAGGACATGAGTTTCCTCATTGAGAAAATTAGAGGGAAACTAACAGGTTGGAAAGCCAAACTACTAAAATTCACTAGTTGTAAAGTTCTGATCTCATCTGCTGTTGAGGGTACAGTGAATTAATATCTGCAGTTTTCGAAGATCCCAACCTCTATCTTATCTAAAATAGAAATAATGACAAGAGACTTCCTTTGGGGATCTACACAGCAATTGAGGAAAATGCATTGGTTATGTTGGTGTTTGCTGAAAACTGGGAAAGAAGATGGCGGTTTGGGGCTACATGATCTTAAATTGTGAAATAGAGTATGCTTGATTAAATTAGCTTCGCAAGCTCAACAAGGGGAAAAGCTATAGGCAAGGTTTTAAGAGATAAGTATACAGATGCCAGAAAGACAAAGGACCCACCAATGCTACTGACACAGCCAAGATCAGTTTTAGTGAATGGAAATGGATAGAACAATATATTAAGAGAACTATAAGGGATGGAAGAACAACTTTACTCTGGCTGCTTAATTGGTGCAAGGAAGGCACTCTTAGGCAATTCTTTATTGGGCTTTTAATCAAAGACTACGAGAAAATAACTGTCTGAAAGGCATGGAGAGTTTTGAATGAATGGAATGAAGAGCTCCTTTGCATCCCCCTTACGGATTACCATAAATCCAAGCTAGGAAATGCAATACTAAATGCAGTATCTTCTGAAAAGCGAGCCAATTGTGTGGAAGTAAATGAACGTGGCCAGTTCTCTATAAAGCATGTTTACAAACTGCTAATCGAAGAAGAGTATCATCCCATGCAATGAAATAGGGACTGGAGCTGGATTTGGAGGATTCCAACAATTTCAAAAATAAAAACCTTCATATGGAGAATTTTGAATAACTCCTTACCAACAAAGTATGGGTTATGCAAGAGAGTAGTCCAGGCAAATACCTTGTGTGTGCAATGTAAGTAGCATATTGAAACACTAGACCACATTCTCAAGGATTGTCCAAATGTCTGACAAATTTGGAAAACTCTAAACATTGACAGCATCTTCCTTAACTCCTTCTCGCAGCCATTGCACCTTTGGATAAAACAAAATTGTTGTTTAGTAAATCAATGGCAAGAGCAAACTATAGGAAGCCTCCATGGCAAACAAAATTCCTGTTCTTCCTCTGGGCAATCCGGAAGCATAGGAATGATAGCATTTTTGAGGGCAAAGACCCAAATGAAGTATTAAGATGGATATCACGGGCAAAAAACTCAGCAATAGACTATTGGGTAGTAAAAAGATGTGAAACGATGAAGGGAAGTCTTTCAATAATAACAAATGAAAATGGTATGAAATTTATATTGCCCCATACACAAAGGGAGGACACCACTTTCATTTTCTCTGATGCATCAATTAATTCAGAACAAACAAAGGCTGGAATAGGGGGCATCATGTTGGACTACAAGGGACAATTTATACTAGGCTTTGCACAACCGATTACTGTTACTTCTCCCTCAGAAGCTAAACTTTGGGGGATCGCTAGAGCCTTAGACATTGCACTAGAACAATCTTTTAAAAGCATGGTTCTTCTATCTGACTGTTTGGAAGCAATAAGAATCTTTCAAAATGCAACATCTGAGGAATCTAACTTGGCTGATGTGGTTGTTCTATGCAAGGACTTGAGCAGCACAAATTTGATAACTTCACTATCGACTACATCAGTAGAGGAACGAATCAAGCTACTGATATGCTAGCTAGGCAAGAATCTGCAATTCCTTCTAGATTTCAGTTTCGGTGGGGAGTTTTTATGACAGTGTTGTAAACTTATGTAAGTGTTATGTAAGCCCGAGTACTACTAATGCTTGTGGCTCTTATCAATCGCAATAAATAAAGTTGCTTATTCACGGGAAAAAAAAAAAAAAAAACTATATTTAAAAGAAGATAAGATGTTAAGTCATTAGTTGAAACTCCGTTTGTGTTGACATTTTTTCTTTAGTAGTTATTTATAATTATTTTCTACATAGAGATTATTAATAGGTGTAATGTGGTTTTTTCTTTTTTTTTTTTTCTCGATAATTATAGCAGAGGAAGTGGCATTCAAACTTGATCTTCCATGCCGCTATCTTCCAAGGATCTTGCCAATATAATGCGTTTAGTGTATGTTTGACAACTTTAATAAGGACTTACACCAAAAAGACATCTACAATCAACGTTGATGCTTTTCTTCAATAACATGTGGTGTAATGATGTGGCAAAATTTCGATAAAAAGGAAGGTGTTACAAATTTGAACATGTATTAGATAAGACAACCTTTCATCAGTTAGTGCAATAGCCTAAGCTTATCAAAATTGAGTCCAAAGGTTTATAAGAACATAAAGGCAATAATACACCGAAGATGTTGAGTTTTCATCATTTTGTCCCATTGCAACGTGCTCCGTAGCCGATTTTTTACTTTGGAATTCTTTTTTTTTTTCTTTTTGGCAAAATGTTTCTCTTGTTGAATAACCTATGTCCTACATATATATGAAAAAATGCAATAAATATTAAATATTCCTCATGTTTGGTAGTACATGGTTGATAATGATACAAACAAAGCATTAACCCCATTAAAGGATTTCATGTCTTATTTATTCGAATGAATTGTTATGTGTATCAATTATTTCATGCATGATTTATATATAAAATATTTATTTAAATACACTAGAAAATTTAACAAATATATGTTTTTTCTTTCTTTTTCCATGATTATAATGGAAAGGGAGGATATAAACTTAGTCCATCGCATTTTAGAGACCAATCGTTAGACTAGAAGGCCGTTGGTAATTTAATAAATATATGTTAACCATGGCATATTTAAAAACATAATAAGTACATATGATATGGTGCCTTTAGCTATATAATATATATATATATATATATATATATATGTATATACATATTTTTCTTGGCCATACTCAAGGTATCAAATTTGTGATTTTACTTAAAATTATTAGAGGGTTTGTAAAATTGTAAGTTTTTACAACTTATATGAAAATGACTTTTAAAAACTTATATGTATACTTATAGTAGTTATAAAAATTGAAATACATGATGGAAATAAAAAAATTGAAGAAATTATGTTTTTTTTTTCCATGAGAAAATCTTAATCTATAATTTAATGAGAGAATTACACCAAAGGATTTCAATATTTTAAGGATAAGATAGATAATCAACATTTCAATAAATGTAAGTAAGAGATTGACATCTAAAAAGTGGTTAAAATAAATGATTATAGTTATAACACCGTTACTAATAGTTGATGTGTCTATAATTTACCACGTGATGTTGATATGGCGAATGCATGGCAAACGTGGTGCTAGCATATATATATTAACAATAAATAAATAGAAAAAAAATAAAAATAACATAAAAAATTATCAAAAAATTAAGGAAATTTGAAAAATAACAAGAAAATACATAAATAATAAGAAAATCAAAAAATCTAAAAGCAAATAGTTTAAAATGTATAATTTATATAATATATCTATTATTGAAATGTTGATTATCTATCTTATCCTTAAAATATTGAAATCCTTTGGTGTAATTCTCTCATTAAATTATAGATTAAGATTTTCTCATGGAAAAAAAAAACATAATTTCTTCAATTTTTTTATTTCCATCAT